>OZ023208.1:29994302-30079302 GCA_963995525.1 Escarpia spicata | reverse complement strand
ACACTTGTTCTCTTTGTGACGGTCGCGGCAACGTTGCAGGCGGAAGTCATTAGCGACACCCTCATGGTTTTAATGATATTAATTACAATTAATTTAGGAACGTGAACTGTTCGCTTGGGACCGCTTTCATTGCGGCGTTTACTGGCGACGAAAGCCATTAAGGAACCAATCGTCTATTGCCAAACTTTCGTGGAGAGCGCTTTACATAGTATTGTTTGAAACATAATGTTTTTTCTCCATTTGCTCGCCAAAGTAGCTAAATTAATTAAATTAATATTACCATTATCACCATATAACCAGTGACCTGTTAAATTGTATAATTGCGCAATATAGGAACTGCTTTATTTAGTGCTATCATTGAGATATAATTACAGAGCACTATAGAATGGTCTTTTGATCTCACCATTCGTGGGCATGTCATGTGATTTTTAGTCCATATTTCTTTCTACCGTATCCAAGTTACTGCAACAGAAATTTATAAGTATGCCTCTGTCGGTGTATCCTCAATCCCCTTTCGACCACTATAATAATTCAGATTTCCCAGTAAATATGGATTCTAATTAAAGCTGACGAGATGACATATCCAGCTTTTATGTAATACTCACGCAATATACGGGCTTGCTGTCATCACCTCCGAAGTTTATAGTGCTCGGTGGGATGAAACGGTTACATACCAACAACAAAAACCAATTCAACATAACTGAACAATACGTAGTGGTGTCTAGGATACGTTTTGTTGTTCACCCAGGTGTTGACGTTTACAACGAATTTAATATTTTTTTGGCTAACGATATCGATATAAATGTTACATAATTTGACGTGTATATATCAATTACACACGCGCGCACACACGCGCGCACACACGCACACACGCACACACGCACACACGCACACACGCACGCACGCACGCACGCACGAACGAACGAACGCACGCACGCACACACGCACGTACGCACGTACGCACGTACGCACGTACGCACGTACGCGCACACGCGCACACGCACACACGCACACACGCACACACGCACACACGCACACACGCACACACGCACACACGCACACACGCACACACGCACACACGCACACACGCACACACGCACACACGCACACACGCACACACGCACACACGCACACACGCACACACGCACACACGCACACACGCACACACGCACACACGCACACACGCACACACGCACACACGCACACACGCACACACGCACACACGCACACACGCACACACTCGCACACACTCGCACAACTGCATATATAATCACAGGACAAGGAAGCAACGAACATACAACACTGCACTGGTGACGTTAGATCGGTAAATAAGCTACATTACAGAATTAAATTAATAAAGCATGTCTTCGAGAAGCATAAGTAGCTCTGTTGGTCTATTTGCTGAATTATAAGTGAAACTACATGTTTCAGACTTTATATTTAGTATATATAGTATTCCAGTAAAGCGACGTTGTGAATTAATTTTTTTTGTAACACTATCCTTGCCAAACATGTGACTTTATTCCGGTAACATTTTCCTGTGGCTTTATTTCTGCCCATCGGTCGTCCGTAAGATACATATAGTCGGACCATTTATTATTGCAACACTATATAACATATTTAGAGACAGCTCACATATGGTATGCCATATAATAACTGATTGTGAACGTGACATCGATAACTTTATGGTAAAATACATTGAACAGACTGAACATATCTTATACTTTGATGAAGCGTCTGTGTATACAACTGTGTAGGCATATCATTTCTATGTATGTATGTATGTGTGTGTGTGTGTGTGTGTGTGTGTGTGTGTGTGTGTGTGTGTGTGTGTGTGTGTGTGTGTGTGTGTGTGTGTGTGTGTGTGTGTGTGTGTGTGTGTGTGTGTGTGTGTGTGTGTGTGTGTGTGTGTGTGTGTGTGTGTGTGTGTGTGTGTGTGTGTGTGTGTGTGTGTGTGTGTGTGTGTGTGTGTGTGTGTGTGTGTGTGTGTGTGTGTGTGTGTGTGTGTGTGTGTGTGTGTGTGTGTGTGTGTGTGTGTGTGTGTGTGTGTGTGTGTGTGTGTGTGTGTGTGTGTGTGTGTGTGTGTGTGTGTGTGTGTGTGTGTGTGTGTGTGTGTGTGTGTGTGTGTGTGTGTGTGTGTGTGTGTGTGTGTGCATATATGCGTATACTTGTATATCATAAATAGCAATCCTATTAAATTATGTATGCATTGTTGCGTGCATGTGTACACAATTCAACAACACATCCACATATGTTTACAAGAACATCCATGTTTTAATAATATGCAGTATAACATGAGATACTGTATTGGACACACACTCTCAATCCGATGTAACTCCGAGGCCAGGTCGCATGCCGAACACCTCATTTGTCGTCCACTTGCCGTTTCCCCGACCGGCAGACATCGTAATTAAGTTATCCTCGTAGAAGCCAATTACACAATTTGTACAGTTGTTCCAGTGTGAACTTCGTTGCCTTTGATCGGCCGACCGTCGTCACTTTCTCACCGGTAATTAGCGGTATCGTGCCGTCCTTGGCACTTCTAACGACAACACGTCAGTGGGACAGCGACGGGGAGTCTTTGATGCCGAGCCGTAGACGGCGGCCCGTGTCGGCCGACGATGGAACGACCGACCACTGTGCCCGTGAATACGACGGGAGGCAAGGGTGGGGCTTGTGAGGGCAGCGGGAGGCACGCGGGTCCCTTGTCCCAATCACAGACGTAAACAACATTCCGGGATAACCAAAGGAGACAACGTTCTCCTGCCGACCTAAGACATCGCCCACGATTTTCAATATCTGCACAGGATATAACTATTGGAAAAAAACATGTTTTCGTTAAATGATTAGTTCGACTATAGAGCATTGTAATGTACAACTATTAGGGGTCAAGGGAGACTTATCCATACTGCCGTGTTGCAGAATAATATACAGATCGTAGAAAAGTGTAATATTAAAAAAAAACCATAAACTAAGAGCGCTAGATCAGATATCGGTAGGTTCAATGGTAGTGAGCGTTTTTTGCAATTATTATAATTATTCACATAATACACGTGGGGGCAGAATAACATCGTTTTTTAAAATATCGATGGGCATCGTGCATGCATGCGTTTTCAGAATTTTCGCAAGTACAATTTTCTTATAATTTGACAAAACGTTAACATGGCCACCAATGGACACTTTCACTGTGATCTGTGCCCATTATACGACGCAGGTTTATACTCTGTTGACATTATCATCATAAGAGAAATAATATAAAGTCAAATATACCCCACATGCAGGTGATGTAATGTCACGGGGTGATTAACAAAATGTAATATACGAAAAGGTGACAAGTCAACAACAGCGAAGAATCCAGAATCTGGACATGGCGAGGTTTGAGCGTGTGAATCCATATAAGAGTCGATCGTTTCCTGTATGATTAGTGTGAGCAATATTTACAGCTGTTGGAATTTGTTTTACAAATCGTGTGAAGTCCGTTTATATACCAAACAAATAATTGACTAAATATTGAACTTGATTAACACCAGGTTTCTGTTCTTGGAAGTACCGCAACACAGTGCAAGGTCCGTAATTTATAGTTCAATATTACTGCAATGAACTTTCTATCATATGAACAGACGGTATTAAAACAGATAAACGCCTCTTTAGGCAGCTGATTGAGCATTGTGTGAGAGTATCTTCAAACCAGTAGCGATAAATAAACGTGAGTTTCCCGTCTAGTATAACTAAGAAGTCTGTCAAGTCACATGTCGAGATTAATTAATATGACCATTAAATCGCAGTGGGTTGGTCAAATGGTCCTGGCTGGCCATTACGACAAACATCAAACGGCGTTATGGACATAGTTGACCCTTTGGTGGGAACAGCGCAGGAGAAGTGGTCATCGAGGGATGATGCTATTACCCGCGTTGACATATTAAACGTTTCTCTCCGTAATTAGAGTGATCGCGATTTATTGTAGTGATTTAGTGATGCTCGTATACACAGGGTTTACCAAGTTCAACCGGCGATGTAGGCGCTATAGAAATTTATATTATTATTATTATTATTAGTAGTAGTAGTAGTAGTAATATTAGTAGTAGCATCACCATCATCATCGTCGTTATCATTATCAGAGAAGAAAGAGCCGATGCCTGCAATGTCGTGTGCAAGTTAATGATGCATACAAATAATAAATATTACAAAATTCCTTGCAGTCTAGCACCAGCTTAGAAAAACAATTCACTTTCGTGTCTCAATTTGTATATCAAATATATACAGTTAGCAGCTGAGTGTTCAATGTATGAGGTTGATGTTTCAACGCAGCAGGTGTACATATACTGCTATTATATCAATTATATTATATTAATGCAAAGCATCAAAATAAAAAAAAGTAAATTTAAAATGAACAGAAAACTGCAGAAAATAGTTAAACCAATATTCAGTATACATATTATTTATCTGTATAGATACGAAATATAATATCTGAATTTTTAATAGGTTAAAACTAGTAAACAGACAATATATAACAGTATTATATATTGTTTGTTTACTAGTTTGTACCTATTAAAAACTCAGATATTATATTTCGTATATATACAGCTAAATAACTATTTACTGCATTTTTCTGTTCATTTAAAATTTACTATTTTGATGCTTTGCATTAATATAATATAATTGATATATATGCATGAGCAAATTAATAATACAATATGTTTTGTAAATGAATGCAATTCGTGTAGGGCTTTATATGAGTACCAGCGTCTTATAAGATATGTGTCAGTTTTGTATTAAACACGTTGTTAGCATATACATTGATGAATTCTGGCTGTGCATAAGTAAACACAGTTATTTTAGTATAACGTTATACACCAATGAAATGCGTACATTACGTGATTACGATACAACTGTTTCTCCGTTTGGCCAGCGCTATTTCTACTTACATAACGTTTTATTACACACATCAGTGCGTGCAGAAGCGGCCGTGAGGTAAGACGTTATCTAAACGTCAATACTCCTCAAAGCTGCAACCAACCGTAATTGATTCCCGGTCCGGCTGTCTGCAGTCATTACGGCCCATTGTGCCCTGATTAATTTGTATTGCGAAAAGCAAACACTGCCGCGCCACGCGTCGTGTATTAGTGAATGGTCACTTCGGAGCGTGTCCGGCGGCCGGCTGGACAATGATCTCAGTGCTGTGGCAAGCAGCCACCAGCTGCGCAGTAACAATCACCTCGGGAATTGTTTGGCGTTGTCATTAGCACGTCTCTTTCTGCCGTCCGTTTGATCGACACATCGGGGAGCGAGTCGCAACAGATAATAAAATCGCAGGTGTAAATTCTTCAGAAGCCGTTGCCGTGTTTACTGCGGTGCGATTATCTTGTCTGCTTTAGTCAACGGTTCAATGACGTCAGGTAGAATCGACCATATTGTGTGTACAGGACTACATCCAGGTGTAGGTGCAAATTGCGTGCATTTAACTTGTACAGGTCATGAAGTGGTTAGGATTTCTATATTTGTTTGATTTCGTTTCATTTTCTCCGCAACAGTCCAGTGTTTTAAAGCGCTTCGTTGTTACAGAATAATTTTTTTTTATAAAAGCAAAATGCAACGATAATACTGAGAACAAATTGAGGTATAATCAAGCACGTCTTCCAAAACAGGTTCGCATATACAGGTGAAACAGTAAATAGGTAACGGTAAATCCGGACACTTTGGGACCCTGTTTATGTTTCCAGCTTAACGAGTTTACAGGATAACCGAATCATGCACACAACGGAGTATATTTCCGGATTATCCGGGTAAAAAAAAATACGTTGCAGGCGTCCATTTTTTCATGCTCTCGTGTTCGTAATAAATTAATCTTGGTGCGAACCAATTTCGCATTCATAGTTGCTCATTTTACTAACAACCGGGAGATCAAGAAAGCCCGTTTTTTAAATAAATTGCATTATTATTGTAATCATCGCGCTTTAGTCAATAGTTATAAATGTCCGTCTTCCGGTGGTGCTCCAAAAGACCTCGTCTACATCCGGGCTCCAACAATACACAGACACATGCGTAGTGCATGCTGGTCGTGTCACTTTCAGTTCAGGACGTTTGGATTTTATGACGAGCGTTCTGTCGCAGTCAAACGCCAGCCTCAATACGCATAGGGGCGAGTTAATAAATCAGCCATTATGAGGAATGCAGACATGGACGACGGTATTAGTAGACCTTGAACGATCCCGCATGCGACTGCGACACGTGTCACGTTATGAGTGCGTCTCCGAGTGGAAACCCCTCACACAAAACAAAGACTCCTAATTAAAGCTGTGCATCGAGTGTCACGAGGTTCTGGCGCATTCAAACCGTTTCGCTCTCCATCGGGGTATTACAAGTTATAATCTGCTGGGTTTATCGCGTCCAACAGTACGGATAGATGTCCCGTTGCGATCACTGCGTAGGATTTGTCCAGGTGTCGGGCTAGTCCAAACAATGTCCGACTCACACTAACACAAACAAACCATAATTGCTGTTGATGCAACAATCACGTCCATTCTGTTTTATTCGCTTCGATAAACAAACAGCGCAATAGACAGATGCCAATTATAAACGAACATTCGTCTAAACTGTTATTTTGCAAAGCAAATCCGAGATGGTGTAATTCGGAATGAGAAAGTAATTGTTAACAGATCAACTGATTCAAAGTCAACATCAAGTACATGTGTACATAGTGAGGCAGATTTAAAACCAACAAGAAGATCGACTGTCACTCCCGGGCACATTATTGTTTTTGTGGAATAATGTGGATCTGACATGACCTGTTTTTTTTTCAACATTAGGCTAAGGATAAGGTTTATATAATTATGGTTTAAACACAGAAGAAATTATTTGAAGTTCCCATTAGTTCAGTGTGTCCCAATATAATAAACACAGCATGTTTGGAAATATATAGATCAGTGACTAGTATAATTATTATAAACTACCGTGCACTGTCCGAGTTTATGTGGTTACAAATACTGAACAAGGTTAAATAACGTGTGGAATTCCCCGTATTGCATGTTGTCGACATTTGTCCACACGTTATTTAACCCTGTTCAGTATATTATACAGTGTTTATATATATATATATATATATATATATATATATATATATATATATATATATATATATATATATATATATATAATTATATTAGTCACTCATTTATATCGGTTTATTCCAGGACAATCCAATATTTTTCTGAGACTGATCACAAAAGGCATCAACAGTTATAATCGGTTGGGCATTTGAGTGTTTGTGATGCGTTTCTGGCAGCAACACCGCGCATGCGACACCGTAAAATGGCATTTAATTCCACGTGAACGGTCGGTAATCGACGACAGCTGAGGGAGGCCGACGGTGACACAGGCGACCCATATGACAATGACGGTTCCCCGAGTCGGTCTTACTCTCGTCGGCGGTTATACTTTATGTAGCCTTCATAGTCCATATATAGGTACTAGGCTTATTAGGTAGGCAAAACAATACCGCTTTGGATTATTCTCTCGCAACACGCGTCGGTGTTGAGTAATGTGTCGCTAATCGTAGTTTTAGTCGCACTTTTGGAGGGTTGCTGAGGGTTGAGACGGGTGTTAAATATTGACTCCGACGGTTCGATTGCGTAGTTGTTTCGCGTTGTATTGCACTCGGTGCATCAACTGGCTTTGTTGACGAGTTATGTGATTATTTCACCGAGCTGGAAGGCGCCCCACTCGTAACTGACTAAATGGAACAGGTGGACGAAAACCACGAAATGGTTAGGGTGCCACTGGAAGCGGCGCATGACGCCAGTTAATGGTAACAGCGGGGTATAGCTTACCACAACCATAGGTATAGTTCTTTCACATTTTAACATGCGCACCTGGGATACTCTAAGTAGGCATAATAATAATAATGAATGCTACATGTATAGATACGAATGATTTTTCTTGGACTGTTTCTAACCTAGCCTGCATGTTACGGCATGATTGCGTTACCGATGAACGGTTCCTGGTGAGAACTGCCGGTGGTATACCACTCTATATAATAAGAATCATAATAATTTATTCGACCATAAAATACATATTATATACAGCAAATAAATGTAAAGAAATGTATGGTCAGGGAGACTCTCGTTAAGGCACTATGTATGCCGCTAACATAAGAGCCACCCTGTTGTTAAATGTAAAATTTTAATACAGAGTTATAGTATAACAATAATTATTGTATTAAATATGATTTTGTAAGTAATAAGCATTACTTTACAGTGTTTAACACTAACTCACTCACTCACTCACTCACTCACTCACTCACTCACTCACTCACTCACTCACTCACTCACTCACTCACTCACTCACTCACTCACTCACTCACTCACTCACTCACTCACTCACTCACTCACTCACTCACTCACTCACTCACTCACTCACTCACTCACTCACTCACTCACTCACTCACTCACTCACTCACTCACTCACTCACTCACTCACTCACTCCAATAACACCAATTAATACTAATTAACTGTTTAATAGCTCTACTGATATTAATTATAAAAAAACACATTTAACCATAAAAATCTTTAAAAAATACTAACAATATAAAATACAATTGACTTATGTGTACAAACACTGTAATGGTGATTCGTTCTGTACAGAAACAACGTACAAAGTTTATAAACCGTTTAAGTTGGAAGGTTTATATTATTTTCAGTTAGTACAACTATACCAGTTTGTATATAATCAAAAAGTATATTAGATAAACATCATACTTTTGATAATATGTTAAAGGTATGAGTGCGTGTTCCAAACGTAATTCCTACATATGGAACGGCGTTATACAGGAATTAATTATCGTGTGAATTCGAGTGTGACAAATTTTGGAAACAAATGTCAGAACGATTATACGTTCTCACAAGACACATCAATATCAGATATAAAGTTAACGAACATTTAAACTGACGCAATTGTCGAGACGACGACAATGGTCATTATGCAGCCGTAGATTGCGTGCGTCATCATCGCGATCGTCGTCGTTCGGAAATTTCACGCTGCACAATTTGTAATCTAACGACTGAAACTTGTCTGTTCGCTGCCAATTTTTCGCCTGACTGCCAAATGAGCTGTCTGCCTGCCGCCGCGCAGTAACTCATTCGACACCCCTCGTCGCCACATCCGGTTGTTCACATAACCATGCAGTGGCGACGGCGAATAAATGCGCGCACGTGCGCGGCACGTGTCCGTCTCAGCGTTCGATAATTTAAATTCGACGGCGTCGCCGATTGCCGTCGGACACGCCACCGCCGGCCAGACTTCCCGAGTGTCCGTCGTCTCCCCTCGCCCACCGATACCACTCACTTCCGGGATGGCGCGGTCCAGACGGCCGTGTCTAACGACCGGAACGACTCCCGTTACACAGGCCACAGTTCATTATCTCCCTTTACGATCATGGTACATATACTTTATTTATTGCAAACCGTTTCATTATCACGCAGAAATGTAATAAGAAACAGGGACTTATTGTGTCACTACGCGCGGCGTAATATACGGCCATTTGGTCACCAGACTGAAATATGTAATACTAATAATAATGACAAACTTCTATAGCGCCTAAATACCCAGGATTCTGAGCTCAGAGGCGCAACATACAAGAATCTTTGGGCAACATCGTTAAAAGGGACAAGTAAGAGTCGTCATTATAACAAGGGACCGCCGAAAGTTAGGGTGGGAATGCAATTTCAAATAAATAAGTCTTCAGTTTTTTACGAAAGGTAGTTATAGTCTCAGATTATGTTATAGCAATAGGGAGTTGATTCAAAATTTTGGGTGCAGCTACAGAAAAAGCACGTTTGCCGATATTAAGCTTGATTTTCGGAACAAAAAGTCGTTGTGAAACAGCTGATCTGAGATTCCTGGAGACATCGGAAAAACGAAGGAGACTAAACAAATAGGATGGGTGCTGCGTAGAAAGGGTACGATATGTGATAGCGGCTAATTTGAATTGTATTCGATATGTTACTGGAAGCCAATGCAACTGTCTAAGTAATAATAATAATAATAACAAGATAACTTCTATTGCGCCTAAATCCTTGGAAACCAAGCTCAGAGGCGCATCAAAACAAAAGGGTTGGTCAATCTCAAAATCCATAAGTAGTTTTTCAGTTGTCAACAGATGGGTCAGGGCGCTAGGGAGCTACGGTCGATAAGCAAGGTTGTAAAGATATGTTTTTAAATGACGACGGAATTTTGTAATATTTTCAACTGATCTAACACTAAGAGGAAGCATATTCCAAAGAGTTGGTGCAGCAACAGAAAAAGCCCTAGTTCCAATGTTAGTGTTGACTCTAGGAACAAAAAGTAGGTCAGAACTAGATGATCGAAGCTGGATAGATTTTCTTACAGGAGTAAGCAATAAATGCAAATAAGATGGTTGTTTATTGGACAGTGCCTGGTATGTAATGGTACATATCTTAAATATTATACGATATCGTACAGGAAGCCAATGCAAAGACTTCAAAAGTGGCACAGAGCGAGAAAAACGAGGAGATCTTGTAACTACTCTTGCTAGACAATTTTGGACACGCTGAAGTTTTGTGATATCCTTGCTAGCGATATTATAAAGGAGGGAATTGCAATAGTCAAGTCTGCTGCTAACAAGCGCTGTTGCAATAGTCTTAGCAACAGAAAATGACATATACCGGCGAATACGGCGAAGATCACGAATATGATCAAAACAGCAGCGACATGTTTGAGATATATGTTGTCGGAAATTGAAGTTACTATCAAAGATCACTCCTAGATTCCGCACCGAGGTTGCTGGCGTTATATACTGATTCAAAATACGCGTAGGGAAAAAACCATCCAGTTTACAACGCTGCATTGGAGTACCAATAATGATCAATTCAGTTTTATTTGCATTTAATTTCAACTTGCTGTCAGTCATCCAATGGAAGATATCTTGAAGGCAATCACTAAGTTGGTTAAGGGAGCGATTTGTATCCGGGGTTGCCAACGAAATGTAGATCTGAGTATCATCAGCGTAAAGATGATGATCTAAGTTATGTCTTTCTATAACAGAGCTTAGTGGCGTGGTGTAAAGAGTAAAAAGCAAAGGCCCAAGAACAGAACCCTGGGGAACACCAAATAAAGTCGGCAGTGCAGCTGAAAAGCAGTTCCCAATCTTTATAGTTTGGTATCTATCAGTTAGATACGAAGAAAACCAGCTTAGAGCTGTGCCAGATATGCCGTACCACTTTAATAGGCGTTCAATGAGAATGCTGTGATCAATCGTGTCAAACGCGGCAGAGAGATCTAGTAAGGTAAGTGCAGTCACTTTACCATTATTAATGTTCAAGTTAATGTCATTATGAACCTTTAAGAGGGCAGTCTCTGTTGAATGAAACTGCCTATATGCTGATTGTGACACATTAGTTAAGATAGTTGTGCTAATGTGAGACCTTAGACGACTTGCTACAACCTTTTCTAGTATTTTGGAAATGAAGCTGAGATTAGAAATAGGTCTATAACTGTTTAGGTCTTGCTTAGGCAGAGATGATTTCTTAAGAAGTGGTGTGACATGGGCGTATTTAAAATCATCAGGAAAACAACCAGAGCAAAGTGATGCATTTATAATATTTGTTATAGGTCCAATTAGTGTATCGAGACATGCTTTTAGCAGTATTGTTGGAAATGGATCAAGTGCACAAGATTTATTTGGGGAGGACATAATTATTTTCCTAACTTCATCAACTGTTGCAGGTTCAAATGATACAAGTTGAGAATTTACTTGTGGAAAGTCCACACTGACATTACTTGTATTATGACGTGGGAAAAGATGTAGGGGCAGAGATGTTGAGAAACGAAGTGCTTTTAGTACTACACGTGCTAAACAATTCTGTACACGTTGGAGTTTGGCTAAGTAATTTTTAGCAATATCGTTTAGGAGAGAGTTGCAGTGTCAAGGCAACTGCTAATTAAAATACTGATATTGTTTTAGCAGTAGATAAAGACAAATGATGCCGAATTCGGCGGAAATCACGTATACGGTAGAAACAGGATTTACATACTTGAGACATCATCTGGTGAAAGCTGAAATCACTGTCAAAGATAACACATAGATTACGAACTGTATCTGATGGTGATGTATCATTACCAAGCAATTTAACTGGAAAATAGTCCACACCCTTGTTTCGTTGTTGTTTTGTGCCCATAATAAATCGATCAGTTTTATCTGGATTTAGCTTCAATTTAATTGCTTCCATCCACAGCAATATGTAGTGACTCAGTCATTTAAAGTTGATAGAGATGTCTGTGTATCAGTTGGTGAAAGTGATATATACACCTGTGTGTCGTCAGCATACACGTGATGATTTATATTATGATTAGTTATGACTCGACTAAGGGATGTAGTGTATAAGCTAAACAGAACAGGGCCAAGGACAGAACCTTGTGGGACACCAAATGGAAGATGTTCTGGACAAGACAGTGACCAGATATGTTAATGCTTTGGTATCGGTCTAAACCACTGAAGATTCATGCCAGATATATCAAAATGTCTATTAAGGCGATGTAAAAGAATGTCGTGATCTATTGTATCAAAAGCAGCTGATAGATCTAGTAAGGTGAGAACCTTAAATTTGCTATTATCCATATTGCATACAATGTCATTATGTATTTTGAGAAGAGCCGTTTCAGATTAATGAACTCGCTTATATGCATATTGTAGATCATTTGATAAGTATGTGAATAAATGTGTTCATGAAGTCGATTTGCAACAGCCTTCTCCAATACGTTCGATAGAAAACTAAGATTTGAGATAGGACGGTTATTTTTAAGGTCATTTTTGCAAATACTTTTTAATAAAAGGATTGACAAGAGCTTGCTGAAATTCGCATTGACATATTTATAATATTTGTAATATAGGATAAACCAGTTGATCAATGTAACTCTTCAATAGAAAGGAAAAGGTTCAAGACCTCATGATTTGTTAGGACACTTTTGTATGATAGTTCGAACTTCACTTGCAGGTGTAAAACATTGCAGTGTATTGTCAACAATTGGCTGTTCAGTAATATTTTAAATGGATTTCCACATTTGGCTGAATTAATAGATCTGAATTTGCAAGGTCCTCACGAAGAATGTCTATATTAACGTCATGTATCGGTCGGAATGTAATAAATTGTTGTGCTGGTCTTGACTCGACTTTGAGACACTGTTCAATAATGAATATGATGATCTGATAATCCGTCAGTAACATATACCGCCTTGATGTCATTGCAGTTTGATCTAGTGATAAACAAGTCGAGCCAATGCCCATAGATGTGAGTAGCGAATAACGAATTAGAAAGAGGTTGCAAAGTCCAAGACTAAGTGCAGCTGCAGGGAAAGGAGTCACAATATATTTATGTATGAACTTATAACGATTTAGTTAATTAGCTATTTTCGACCAGGGCCGACTCCAGTCTCTACATCGTGGTTCCTAAGCCTGTTAGATCGAGGAATATCAGATACTGCAGCTCAGCCTTCAACAAAACAAACATGGAAAACAGTGTAGTTATGCACAAATCGTGCGCATAAATAAGCCTGAAATATATTTTTAATACTTGTTATAATAAATAAAAAGACGATACGTAGCATATGAAACATGTGTCATGTATAAATTAACATTAAATTATAACGTAAACATTGCGCAAAAAAATAACGTTACGATTGTCTCCGTAACCGTAATTATTCTCGTCAGGAACAGTTTTTACGCTTTTTGTACTGTTTCTCAGTTTGTGCAGCGCGACGTCTCCGTGACCGTAAGTGACCATAATGGTTCTCCTTTGACCTTTTCCTCTATGCAGTAAGGGTAGATACAAGAAGAACATTTCTCACGACTCCTGTACTCACTCGTAACGAGCCGCAATCTCTTAATCGGAATGCCGCCGAGACAGTTGACGCCAATTAACCTCGCGTGGAACAATGCAGAAATCGTGATGTACCTCGATTTTTTAAAGAGACATCGCCTTCTTTTCTATGGATCGACGTCTTCGTATCAGATTCGAGCAGCAACGAAGGCTTGGGAAAGTAACCGCCGTGCCCTGCCAGGTCTCTATTAGGCAGATTTCAACAACAGAGCTGATAGTCGGACGCACTGGAGTTTTTATCGAGCGTAGTTTTCTTAAGAATTCAACGAAACAGAGTCATTAAGTATAATTTTCTCCTAGTGTTTAGTGGTAAGTAGTTTTACAGCCATACAATTTTACGATCGAGTAAATGATATAGGTAATCATGCAATTGACCTCAATACAAAAAGAAATTTGGCCTAAAGTCTATATACTAGTCTATATACTAGTTGTGCATTGTGTTCACCATGCATTGACCGTAGTCAAAATTGGTGACAGACAACTACATTTAACACATTAAAACGGCATCTTTGCAAGTAGTATCATTTAATATACTTGTAGTAACTTTTGTAACTATTGAGTTTGCGTTGATGTTTGTCCAGTATTGTGCAGGTCCTTATCGCGTTCTTGAGAACATCAGTCATCTTAATAGTCCTGTTTGTGTGTACATTCACACGCAGCAGAGGCACGCACGCTGGCAAACATGCACGCACGTACACAAACCCGCACACGTTCGCGCGCGAACATGCACACGCACAAACAGACACACACACACACGCACGCACGCACGCACGCACGCACACACACACACACACACACACACACACACACACACACGTTGCGCACACCTATAGTGGTCACGTAATATAAATACATATATGTTTTATGTATAATCTGTCGTAAAACTTGTATCTCAGTAATACTAATTATTGCATATATATATATATATATATATATATATATATATATACATATGTATGTATATATATATATATATATATATAATTATATATAATTATATATATATATATACAAATATAAATATATATATACATACATATGTATATATATATATATATAATTATATATATATATACATATGTATATATATATATTATATACAATTGTATATATATATATATATATATATATATATATATATATATATATATATATATATATATATATATATATAAATATATAGATCACTGGATTAAACTCCCGAATATCTTTTTAATTTGCTGCCACTATCTCACGCAACAGGGCGTTTACCAATTTCCGTTTCCGTTTGAAATTAACGACGAAAGCGTGGCGTCACAAATAACGACGTTGGTTACGCTTCAGGAATACGAACGCGATGCTAGGGAAGTAGAGGTCTATACTGTTTTTAACGAAATGAGGCGAAGTTTGTAATGCAGACTCATCATCGGCGGTCTCTGGGAACGAAGATGATGTCTGAAGGCGTGGGTTCTGGAATGATCCACGAATCCAATTATTGAGTTGCCGATATAGGCAATCAGCCGCAATGTGTGTTTGTGTATGTGTGTGTGTGTGTGTGTGTGTGTGTGTGTGTGTGTGTGTGTGTGCGTGTGCGTGTGCGTGCGCGTGTGCGAGTGCTTGAGCGTGTGTGTGTGTGGGGGGGTAGGTGGTTCCGGATGGAAGTGGGGCTTGCAGGTTTTGGAACTTCTTCCGAATGGTGGTTCATTCCGAAAGCAACCTTGATGGGATTTGTCCAGGTTCTTTATGTGGCAGTAATAAGTGCCCTCGGACTCCCCCCCATGACATATAGGGCCTACGATAGATTTGGTGATGCAAACGGCGTTGTAGTTTAGTTGGGTACGACTTTTGTGAAGTTGTGTTCGTCACACCATCGGTGTCACGGCTACCAAAAGAAAGACACGGCAGATATCGTACTGGATTTAATATCCTCTTCGTTGGTTGATTTTTTTAGACAAGTAAATAAGTAAGCAAGGAAATAATTTATTTCCAAACATATTTAACATTACACGTCACAATATAACAAACACAATGTTGTATGTGGAAAGGGGTGAACAGAAGTGCAATACTTATCAATGGTTCACCCAGACCATTTTAGGTGCTGGCGATGTAAATACAATATTAAGTATAAATTAAAAATCAAAACTTGTTGTACACGGTGCCTACAACATAATAAGTTTATATTTATTTAGATTTGTGACATTTATGATATTCTTATGGGTCTTCATTACTCCACATAGTACTACGATTATATTACTGCTGTATATCTCTCAATTATAGATGATTTGTACTTTTTTTAAACATACAGATATGCTGACACTTTCTTAAATCTTCAGGTAAACTATTCCACAGTTTGACTCCAACATTAGACACACACATAGCCTTCAAAGTTGTACGAACGTACAATTGTTTAAGAATATAGATCTGTCTTGTTACATACAACATTCGTTATTCAAGTGAAAACAGCGTAGAACGTTTTTTGGAAGTAAATGATATATCACCTTGTACATTGTGATAGCCGTTTTATACTCAATATAATAAAAAAACTTCATAACTTTAAGATCAACAATTAAGTTGTTTGTAAGGTCTTGAGCTTTTGCTCCATATATAATACGTACCACTCTTTTGCAAAACAAACATTGGCCATAAGTTAGAACGATACGTGTTGCCCCAAATCGCAGAGCAGTAGTCAATATACGGCATACAAATTGAAAAGTATAAGAAGGATAATGACTTGACATTTAATAAGCTTCGTGCTGTATACATGATTGATGTTGCCAGGAGCTTCTCATCAATGATTACACCCAGGAATTTGGTTTGGTACACTCTATGTTTTTATGATTTAGGGCTATATTGATGCCAGGAGCATTTCTCTTTTTTTCCAAATATCATGAAACTGGTTTTATCGACATTAAGGGATAGTTTGTTTAATTCGAACCAATTTTGTAATTTCACCAACTCCTGGTTGACTACTGCGCTAAGCATATTCGGATCATCAGCACAACAGAATATGTTAGTGTCATCTGCAAATAAAATAAATTTTACTATATCAGAAACTTTGCATAAATCATTGATATAATCAAACATAATTTTGGTTCAAATATTGATCCTTGCGGTACTCCACATAATATGTTTAAAACATTAGATTTTACATTATCAATACATACAAATTGTTTCCTCTTTTCAGGGTAACTGCTCAACCAATTATTTACAAACCCACGTATATAACACAATTCCATGTTGTTAACAGCAGATTGTGGTTTACAGTGTCGAAAGCTTTTATCAAGTCTATAAACACGCCTACTGGCGATTTATTCTTATCAAATGCATTTGCTATTTCTTCCAACAACGCCATGGAGGTTGACCTGTTTTTTCGAAAACCATATTGACTTTCATTCAGTATATCACAAAGTTCTATAAAATTATCTAACCTGAGGCCAAAGAGTTTTTATAGAATGTTGGAGAACTGAGGTAATAATGACACAGGCCTATAGTTGGAAAACACTCTTTTATCTCCAGTTTTGAATAATGGAATGACTTTTGCCACTTTCATTTTATTCGGAAACATGCCGGATTTAAAAGATCTATTACACATCTGAGTTAATGGTTTTACAATATGAGAAATAACCTTTTTTATGATATACATGTCAAAATTATCATAATCATTAGAATATTTCCACTTAAAATGTTTAACAACACTTAGTACTTCTTTTTCATCCGTAGCATGGAGAAACATAGAGGCTTTTGTTCTGACTTGTACATCCTCGTAATTACTGGTTGCATTTAATGGTGTTTTGATTTTCTTGGCAAGCCGAGGTCCAACATTTACGAAGAAATCGTTAAAGCCATTGGCTATTTCTGATTTATCAGTAAGGATTTTATTGTCGCTGACAAAGGAATCTGGAATGGATTTATAGCTGTTTCCCTTGGCCGAAATGGCCGACATCTCAAATATTCTCCCCGCAGTCTGGACACTGAAGATAAGGCAGGAACTTCTCATGCAAGAACGCAACTTGTTATATCATTTCAACCACAGATACTCTGAAGCGCTAGCACTTGACGTAATGTATCCGACGTTGACATTGATCGGCACTTGTAGTGCTATTGTTGGGCCAAAGCGCGGTGCCGCAACTGTTGTTGGCCTGTATAATGAGTAATAGTTGTTGTCGTAACATAGCCTGTAGTTTCTGTTTCCAGCCCTTAATATGTAGACGCTTTTGTCGGTCCAAAGCGTGTAACCGCTTCGGCCGGCCCTTAGAGCTATAGTTTAGACGTTGCCTTCTGCCCGCAGCCGGGCTATCTACACAAACATATGCCCAGGAGTCGCGAAAAAGACCTGAAAACAGTGTGATGAATTGGAGCGTTGCATAGTCTCCGAGCAACATTCAAACAGGCTAGTGAACATTGTCACTGAACATGTAGCGGTTGACTTCTCGGTCATTGCCGACAAGATACACTGTACTACTACTACTACTACTACTACTACTACTCTACAAAACACAGATGGAGTATTATGAGCAGCGTTGGCCTCATCGATTTCATGACAATACCACATATTGTGATGACAACGGCAGTGTCATGGACGAGACAAGTGTTTGATGCAACAAGTTCTCGTGTACATTTTGGATCTGTTCTGGTGGTAGACAACGATGACAGTCATCTTCACCATATACTGTAGTAATTTTCTTACCAGGACAATACATGCAGTGTGTTAATGGTTTCAACAATGCGGGATCAATGTGTCTGAGATGTCAACGCAGGATAGCTCCGTCGTTCAACATTTATTGGCCACTCAGTGCCTCACACACTGTGAAACTGCGACGTCCTACTTCTGATGAACAAATTTCTTGGACACCATCGATGCACAAATACACTTTTTGGATATCTTGGATCAAACCACACATTTCACGCAGGGCTGTTATTGTCAGTTTTAATGTCAATAAATCTTGCAGGAGGCGTTCTAGTGTCACTGGAGCCGCGCCACAAGAATTTATATCGGTTTCTCCAATGTTTAGTTTGGAGTGCATAATGGTGCCAGAGTCTGCAGTGTCCACTCTTCAGGCCCGCCATAATCATCTGGTCTTCTCTAGACAGTTGGTAAAAGTTGTCCTCGCTGTTGTAGCTGGGGTGTTGTGGCAGCCAGATCTTCTTCCCTTATGATACAAGATGTCTTTTGCTTCTTTGTAAGTGATCTTCCTCTCCTCTTGATCCAATTTTTTTCTCCTTTGCCAAGCTGCAATGTCCACTTCCTCGTTTTCCGGAATTTTGCAGTGCGCTTGGATCCGCTGGAGCACTCTCTGTGGTGGAGTACAAATGGAAGTTTTTGGAGAGCTTCAAGTCAAGGGAGGCGCAATTCGAGATTTTTTGTGAGCCTCAGCACCCAGAATATTCGTTCCGACGCCAATGAACAGTGGCACGGGAAGGAAATTCATATTGGGGGGCTACCGGAGCTTCAGTACCACTGAAACATTTTAGGGGGAGGGAGGGGGATTAGTGCTTTGAAAATGTTTTCGCCGCCGCGCCGCTTATTACTGGGGGCCCTCCAATTGCACACATAAAATCGTCTCATAATTTGTTTTATTTCCAACCGCCATTGACGCTCGCCACAAAAACAAACATTCACGTTCACATTTAAAGGGGGTGGGGCAGAAACATGTCTGCCCCCCGGAGAAATTCCAGGGGGCAGCTGCCCCCTTGTTCCCGAGCCTATGCCAATGAAAAAAGTATTTGACCAAATTAGGACACAACATTCACTGCAGATGGGGGATACTGAATGTACAATTAAATGGTTTTTAATCCATAGTCAGACAACAATTGTTTTAATTGATAAAACATGCCTACGAATGGTGCATCTTTAGACAGTTAGTTACTAGTCTAGATGTTTCTCTGTGCAAATTCCTAAACATTTTGTTGAAGTAACTCCATCTATTTACAGTATCGTGTTTATTGTACTTTTTATTTTCTGCAATAAATATAATAACATTAATTTCTCGATACATTAATTGGACCTATAACAAATATTATAAATGCATCACTGCTCTGGCTGTTTTCCTGATGATTTCAAATACAATACGCCCATGTCACTCCACTTCTTAAGAAGTCATTTCTGCCTAAACAAAACCTAAACAGTTATATACCTATTTCTAACCTCAGCTTTATTTCCAAAATAATAGAAAAAGTTGTAGCAAGTCGTCTAAGGTGTCACATTAGCACAAATGCATTAACTAATGTGTCACAATCGGCATATAGACAGTTTCATTCAACAGGGACTGCCCTCTTAAAGGTTCACAATTACATTAACTTGAACATTAATAATGGTAAATTTACTGCACTTACCTTACTAGATCTCTCTGCCGCTTTTGATACGATTGATCACAACATTCTCATTGAACGCTTATTAATGTGGTATGGCATATCTGGCACAGCTCTAAGCTGGTTTTCTTCGTACTTAACTGATACATACCAAACCATAAAGATTGGTAACTGCTTTTCGGTTGCACTGCCAACTTTATTTGGTGTTCCCCATGGTTCTGTTCTTGGGACTTTGCTTTTTACTCTTTATACCACGCCACTAAGCTCTGTTATACAAAGACATAACTTGGATCATCATGTTTATGCTGATGATACTCAGATCTATATTTCGTTGGCTAAAATCTCTCCCTTAACCAACTTAGTGATTGCCTCCAAGATATCTTCCACTGGATGACTGACAGCAAATTGAAATTAATAATAATAATAATAATAATAACAAGATAACTTCTATTAACTGCAAATAAAACTGAATTGATCATTATTGGTAAATTGGATAGTTTTTCCTTGCGCGTATTTTGAATCAGCATATCACGCCAACAACCTCGGTGCGGAATCTAGGAGTGGTCTTTGATAGTAACTTCAATTTCCGACAACATATATCTCAAACGTGTCGCTGCTGTTTTTACCATATTCGTGATCTTTGCCGTATTCGCCGGTGTATGTCATTTTCTGTTGCTAAAACTATTGCAACAGCGCATGTTAGCAGCAGGCTTGACTATTGCAATTTCCTCGTTTATAATATCGCTAGCAAGGATATTACAAAACTGCAACGTGTTCAAAATTATCTGGCAAGGGTACTTACAAGATCTCCTCGTTTTTCTCGCTCTATACCACTTTTGAAGACGTAGAGTCAACACTAACATTGGAACTAGGGCTTTTTCTGTTGCTGCACCAACTCTTTGAAATATGCTCCTTCTTAGTGTTGGATAAGTTGATAATGTTACACAATTTCGTCGTCATTTAAACACTTATCTTTACAACCTTGCTTATCCACAATAGCTCCTTAGCGCCTTGGATTTTGAGATTGACCAATCCTTTTGTCTTGGTGCGCCTCTGGGTTTGGTTTCCAAGGATTTAGGCGCAATAGATGGTGTCTTATTATTATTTTATTTATGTTTAATGATAGTTTATTAACGAAACCAATATGATATCTTATCAAGTTCCGAATTTATATATTGATGTTTTAATAATGTTGTTTATGTATAAGATGAAAATAATTGGGCTTAGTAATCATCATTGAGGAATTATGTTGTCTACGACCATTTTACTTCATGTGCCTCTGTCCCCATTGACCGTTCTTAGTTCCCCTAGTTCCAGCCCCAGCATCTTCCTTCAGCGAACCAATAAATGTATGTAAAATATGTTTGGCCTGATTTGTCCTTGATGATGATGGCTCCAACGTGTATGACCGTCTTAAGTGCCATTTCATATTTATGTCTGCAGCAATATCCGACAAATAACAACCTTCTTTCTTGGATCTTCTGGGTAACTTTGGGCATTAACAGGCCTAAGTTCAATGTTCAAAAAGTGTAAACAAAATACACAATAATAAAACTAACATACTATATAATATATAGGCATGGTGTCAATGTCAGTATATATTCATTTATTATCTAATTAATAAATATAAGTTAATACAATATATGACGGAGCAGAAAATATAGTTGGTCTTCACTTGTTTACTAATATGACTGTAGATGTATTTAAACATAATTGTAATAATTGTAAGTTTGTTAGATTACCACTTTATCAGTTATCATTTACACTCTAAATCCGGGGAGGGGGGCGTGCATCTTTGCATTTCAACGATTGGTAGGAATGTCCGGGGGGATTTCCTATGTTCGACAACTTCACAGGCGGGCGGAGACAGAACATATAAAGTACATTATTCGTCTGATACTACGCCAATTTCATCAAGGTATTAGGCTATGAAAAAGCATACTACACTGTACTACTATTACTACTACTACTACTACTACTACTACCACTACCACTACCACTACCACTACCTCTACCACTATCACTACCAATACTACTACTACTACTACTGCTACTACTACTACTACTAATAATAATAATACATTATATTAGGAACACAAAAAGTTAAACAATAAATAAATTATTACAATGTTTGTTCAACTTTCAACTCTGAAACTGGGAGGCACGTGATGAGAGTCCTGTATGACCCGGGTTTGGAGGCCTGCATCACCTCGGTGAAAATTTTTCCAGTTTACAATAGTTCTTGGTCAAACCATCTTCTATAGGATTTGAACAGTTCCTGGTAGGTTCTACAAGGTATCACACTAGTGATACACGACGACACGTAGTCCAACTAGCCACGAAGTAAAGGAAAGTGGTGTAAGACGGCCCACTTTACAAAATTAGGTATAAGAGAAACCTATGCACTTAGAGGGAACCAATAAATGCTCCACACTAAACACTTTGTCTTTGTAAACAACATATGCGATAATGAACTGTTTTGAGGAACTCATTGTTTAGTAAAAACAAAATTGTTACCACGGATCCCCTATTGTGGTGGTAAAACGGTCCCCAGCAATATTGATTGATTCTTTCACGAAAATAGTGCATACTAGAAACAATACTTGCAATATTAAAGATGAAAACTTATATGGAATAAACTATCAATCGTGTGGTTAGTTATACGTGGGGTACGCGGTCCCGTAAAGCGTGTAGCCGTTTTACACCACTGTGACATCATCTCAGCTTGGAAAAATTGGGTATATTCTCAGTAACTTTTATTGAGTTCATACTGTCCGCTTGGGAGTAGTAATCAATTGTATTCAAAAATACAAATTGTATTTGATTGATACATGTCATGATGGCTTTCGAAGTTGCGACATTAACCTTACATCAGCACAGGGAGTAACATTAATATTTCTATTTTTCCAACAACTAAACATCGCCGCGTGTGGAATGTCATATTGAATGTGACCTAGACCAAAGTCGGAAGCGTTGCATCTGATCGATAAATGCGAACAGCACCTTACGGCCGATATATAAGGGGTGGCCGTCTTAGACGGGAGGCCGTCTTACCCCACAACCCCCTACCATGAAGGAGGGTGTACTCCTGGTACATACATCAAACGTAATCGTTATTGTACCTTTTGTTGTATTAGGATAACAATTCAATTGGGTTTCGCGCTACTACACTAGTGTAAATCGAGTGTGTAATCGTTGGAAACAATCATATGACGGAAATAAATGGTTCATGTCAATCTCATTATTCTTTAGAGTTAAAGTTATTAGTATACACAGTTAGGGTTAGTCAGGGTTAGGGTCAGTAGTAGAAAACAGGGTTTGTACCGGTTAGAATTAGGCTTTATTATAGTCGACCGACCTCTCGCACAACGGTCTACAGCAAATGCTAATGTTGCCCCCAAGCGGATAGATCAATCATAACTTGTTTCACTAATTGCTTCGGGAGATGGCGCCAGTGGAAAACCAAAACATTTGGACAACTTCGTGGGTATTTTGAAAGCGGCTAAACCAGACAACTATTCACAAAGTATTTCATTGAAATAGTTTCTTAGCATTTTAAAAGAAATACATGATAAGTAAAAGGAACTTTTATTAAAAGTCTGATAAGTATAAATTAAAAACATAAACGACACTTGCGAGAACTGGGCCCGGGCACCGTGCGTCGACCCCGATGGCATCGTCCGCGTCTTCCGAAAGGTTAGTCATCTCAAAACAAAATAAACTAGATTAATTTGCGGATTAATTTTAGTCTGCTGTTAGACGACAATGCCTTTTGAACAAACACATATGTAAATATTGAGAAATTATACCTGTGTTGACGTTAAATTTAATTAATCGAGTCCAACTGGACCGAATTCGTTTGTCATTTGTCGTCTGCACACGACAATGAATGTAGATCAGATTGTGCCCAATAGCAAGAAGATTGTTTAAAATTAAATAATTTATAAACGGTTTTTTTCAAAGCTTTGATTCACTGCGACAGTTACTTGGACAAGTGAAAATTTTGGCAGACAAGTAGATTTCAAAACTACTTGTCCGGTGAACAAGTGAACATTTTGGCTTATTTCTATCACTACCGCAGTACCGGTAGGGAGGTCGGTGAAAATGCAATAATTCATCAGATTGGCAAATGTGGTACACCATTGGAAAGGTCTATTTAAGAGATAGACAGCCATACCGGTGAAGTTAAGGACATTTATATAAAGGTCATTGAATAAACTTGTGTGACAGTTTTTTTGATCTGAAGGAAATGTAAAAATCTAATCTTGTACAATACAAAAATCTTAACTAAGACTTGATATTTGATGTATTTCCTTTAAATATAATTTACAAAAGGAATTTTACATAAAATTATGTTAATTAACTAAGCAACTAACCTTTTGGAAAAGCTTACAAAAGTATCTCCAGGTCCCCCACTTTCAAATCGTCATCCAGCACATATACATGTACACAATATATCTGGCTCATTGTCATACACCACACTGAACCAGCTTGGGAAGCCTGCTACCCATAGGTTGGAGGTTATGCTTTAATGGTTTCCATTATGTGGATATCAACAGAATCTGACATGTTTTAGAAGTGGCAGTACCAGCAAAATCATGTGGACGTCATGTATGCAACGTTAGTAAAGTGTGTGTGAGAGTATAAGCATAGCCAAATATTGCATGCATTGATGTAAACACTCTGCTTTGGCCTTGTACCATATAATTATGTAAACATGTAGGTTTGTGTGTGTGTCCGCATATGTGCGTGTGTGTGTGTGTGTGTGTGTGGACTTAGTAAAGTGAAAAGGATACCCAACTACTGCAAGCAACAATAAGCATTCCGCTACACAGCATGCATGTACAACATTATATATATATATATACATTACATCAGATAATTCAAAGTTGCATAGCAATATATATATATATATATACATATTGCTATGCAACTTTGAATTATCTGATGTAATGTTGTATCTACAAAGATCCGTTTGCAGAGAACAGCGATGGCTGGAAGTAGGATATGAAGAATCACTTCCACATCTGCATCTACATAAAAAAATGTTGTCAGGATTCCAAACACCTTGTCCTTCTTGATGCGAGTGGCGTCTTCAAAGATAGGCGTACTCGTCCCACTCATTAACTCATTGATGTGTCTGCATGACTCCTGGCAGAATGACACGAGTTGCTGGTAGTGAGTGTTCATGTCCAAGATGTGAACACTCTTGTCTTCAATCAGGCATCAGAGGGGGGCAGGTGATCAGCTCCTGATAAGTCCAAGTGCTTTACATCCAGCGAGAAACTGTGGCGTTTCTAAGTCGTTTAGAACGGATTTCAACAACCTGTTTGACGCACCTTGTTTTATTCATAAAGCACCGCATTTAATTGCTTAGAAAGAATGTCCTTGCAGCATTCGAAAATAAAATGTTGAAAAAGCATGCATACCCATCACCGCTGAAACAAAATGTTGCACCGTATCGCCACCAGGAAATGTTAAATCATGTTATATATTCATATACAAATATTTCTAGGAAGATACAGTAAAAAACAACCCCCAAAAACCACCACCAAGCCAATGTTTATACATGCAGTTTGTTACAGCAAGATCAATGCTGTGTAATTAGAAGTACATCAGATGTCTGATTTATGGAGGGGGTTGTCATTTATTTGTTGTTATTAATTGTCATATATTTTTGCATGATTACAACATGAAAATAAACTTTAAATATTCATATAACATCCACAATTTAATATATGATAGCATGTCTGTGCGAATAACAAATGCATGGCTAAAACACAACTTCAGAATAAAAGATTGCCATAATATGTACGCCTGGTATGTGAGCGATAATAGAAGAAATTCGTTGCCGGACATGGGGCACCTCTGCCAAATGTATCTCTGCCAAATTTGCATTAATATTATGTTTATACATTACTAAATAGCAAAGATGTAGTTTGCCAGAGTTTCCGCAAGTTGTGCATATCTTAGATCCTCTCTAAATATGGTCAATGTTCAACATATATTTTTCTTAATTTTATTTCAATTCGTACAAGAAACACGCCAAAAGAAAGAATATCATTTTGCGATTTAAACCATACCGCCAAACATAGCATGGCAGGTAATAACGTGAGCACATGATTTTATGAAAACACCACCCTTCCGCGAGATTAAATATGGCTGCGCCCGCAACGAAATGAAATGTCTGCGGGTGTCGTTGTTTCATCACGAATATCTGTATGAAGCATTACGAGTTCGCAAAATCAGGTATTTTTATCACAAAGAAGATATATTTGTGTTTCTTTTGATATAAAATATATGATCAGTCTTTATAAATCAAGGGACTTACAATTTTTTAAACATAGGCGATTTAACATTGCGTCCCAATGCAAACGCGTTTGCGTGATTTCTTCCGACCTCCCTACTACCGGGTAACTGTTTTATTTATAAAATAAGATGAAATTAAAACTATCTACAATCGCATATTTAACACAAACACTGTTTCTTTGTAATTTTGTAAATTTGGACATTCGGTTTAAATCTATTAGTGTACATTTCAAAATTATTTGGTAACGTATCAAAAGGAACAACAAACATACGTTCTTAACAACGTTATTTTCATTGATCTCGGCCCGCCTTGCATTCCACCATCGACATTATTTTATTATATGATATTATCTTTGCTTTAATTTGACATATAACGTATATATACATATGTACATTATTTCCAAAGTAGAGTGAACATATATTGTATAATAAATACGATTTCCCATGCATATCTCTTAAATGCAATTTGACAATCAGCCTAACTAGCAACGACATGCCAAAATATTCTTGCTGGTCGGACATGTGTGTAGCAGCGCCATTTGCCAACATTCCTGTTATTTACTATATTTCGTCATTCATTAATCGTTTTTAACATAACACATACATGTTACAGTATACAGGCTGTACATAAAACATATCCGATCATGTAAAATGGGATAACAAACAGTGAAAATAGCACAAAGAATGTTTAGCAAATTGTCAGTTAATGACGGGCATCACACGCCCCTCACATAGATCGACTTGTACTAGCGTCCATTGCTAAGGATGTGAGGATCAGTCTATTTGATCGCGATGGGGAGATCCACTTTTAAACAAATACTCAAATTATTCGCGACAGGTTATCAATGCAATATTATTTGTTGTGTAGATCATATTTGTTTGCAGTTGGGTTGGGTTTGCTTATCCATTTCCAAACGTTGCAGCCTTGATGGATTGTCTATAGACAGCTCTTTCGTTTGCCAGTCTCTCCACTCGCCAGACGTCTGCTCCCATCCATTCCTCTATGTCCTTCTCCCATTATCTCTTTGGTCTTCCTCTGCTTCTGCTGCCTTCCACTTTTCCTTCCATTATTAGTCTCTCTAGAGATTGATGCCGTTTCACATGGCTGAAATAACTTAGTTTCTGTTTCTTTACAAAGTTCAATAAAGTCCCGGGTATAACATCAAGCTCAGCTGCGATGGATTTGTTAGTTCTATGTTCAGTCCACGAAACCGGTAATATTTTTCTATAACACATGTTTTCCAATGCATTTATACATTTAGTAATGTTCTTATTAAGAGTCCAGGTTTTTCGCATCCATACGTAGCCATTGGAAATATGCAGACTTAGATAATTTGTAGTTTAACGTCTTTGTTTGTTGCTTTCCACAGCTTCTTCATCGCCGTCAACTTTTTACTCGCCATTGCCAACCTCTGCTTGATCTCTTGTTCCATTCTTATCCATATTGGTATAAGAATGGCTCGTGTTTGCAGTTAGGAACCACAATATGTAAAAATATCTTGCATACGCATCGTATAAAATATTAGAAACTTAACTGATGGCACAAGTAACGAGCGAGCTACCGAAGCTGCGCAAAGCGTCGATATTCGGGTAAAATTTGCAAATCTTTCAACTTTTAAGTGATGGGGCGTCAACAAATTAAATGTAATTTTCACAAAACAACATTTATTTGATTCCAAATTTAATGCCGAATCGATTGGCGATTTGTTTGGTACCCCTTTATCTAGCAGGACCACTACGATAAATGGAGAATCCAGGTAGGGAATTTTTATCAAAATTCTATATATTAATGTTTTCCTATAAAGTCAAATTTTGGGGAATATAACTATTATTTTATGGGTAAAGAAACAGATGTTTCGGCGAGTTGAACCAGATCACACACTTCAGCAAACACCAAGATGGCTAACAACTCAGAAAATGTCATTGTTGCCACGAAAGCAGATGTACTGACTGCTCTCATTGGACAAATGAAAAGTGTCTCAATGTCAGCGCCAAGGCCTGGTTACTCTCTGGAGACATTTAAAGGTGACATCACAGTGGCTGAAAGCTGGCTTGAACATTTTGAGTGGTTATGCAAGGCTGCAAAATATGAAACAGCAACAGCAGGCTGATGCAATGGCACATGCAAGAGGTAAAATATGTTGGATGCAAAGATGTTAGGACGCGATGTCATGACCCAGAAGAGACGCAGTGCAAACAGAGATGCAGTGCAAGAGGAAATGCAGCGCGAGAGGAGACGCAGCGCGAGAGGAGACGCAGCGCGAGAGGAGACGCAGCGCGAGAGGAGACGCAGCGCGAGAGGAGACGCAGCGCGAGAGGAGATGCAGCGCGAGAGGAGATGCAGTGCGAACAGAGATGCAGTGCGAGAGGAGATGCAGCGCGAGAGGAGATGCAGTGTGAGAAGAGATGCAGTGCGAGAAGAGACATAGTGCGAACAGAGATGCAGTGCAAGAGGAAATGCAGCGCGAGAAGAGATGCAGTGTGAGAAGAGATGCAGTGCGAGAGGAGATGCAGTGTGAGAAGAGACGCAGTGCGAACAGAGATGCATGCAAGAGGAAATGCAGCGCGAGAGGAGACGCAGCGCGAGAGGAGATGCAGCACGAGACGAGACGCAGTGCGAGAAGAGACGCAGTGCGAGAAGAGACGCACTGCGAGAAGAGACGCAGCGCGAGAAGAGACGCAGCGCGAGAGGAGACGCAGCGCGAGAGGAGACGCAGCGCGAGAGGAGACGCAGCGCGAGAGGAGACGCAGCGCGAGAGGAGACGCAGCGAGAGAGGAGACGCAGCGAGAGAGGAGACGCAGCGCGAGAGGAGACGCAGCGCGAGAGGAGACGCAGCGCGAGAGGAGACGCAGCGCGAGAGGAGACGCAGCGCGAGAGGAGATGCAGCGCGAGAGGAGATGGAGTGCGAGAAGAGATGCAGATCATGCAGTGCGAGAAGAGCTGTTGTGATGCAGTGAACATAATTTGGATACTGTATGGACATCACTGATGGACTAAATGTAGGTGATGCAGCCTTAAAGTTAACATAGGGAATTGTCCGGCCATTAGGAGTTGGGCAAAGTCAGTAGAAAAACAAACGGAAAATAACAAAAATATTGGTGTGAATGTGATAATATTGTATGTAGACAGTGTACAAAGATGAAATAGAGATGTTAAAAGATAGAAATAATGAGTCATGGAAATGAAGCTTGTTTAAAACTGTTAGTTTGAGGTACATGTGGCATGATGTAAAGATGAACTTCTGAAGAGACGGAAATGGTGCCGGTGGTCAAGGAAAGTACCTACAAAATGTTATCCAGTAGAGGCAAAGACCGAGCTGTCAGCTATTCAAATCTCTGCTTCTGATAACTGAGAAGGCATAGATAGAGGGGAAAGAAAAAATGACCAGGCAGAAAGTACTCGTACGATGCTGAGACACTTTAAGATGGATTCTAATAGAGGCATTGAAAGATCAAGTACATTCATTTGTCATTCTGATAACTATATTTTACTAGAGTGTCTTTTACATGCATGACCACAGTGCAGATTTCTAATGTTTGAAAAAGTTGTGACTTACACAGTTGTTCCTTAGGATATTCTTTATTTATACACTGTACTGGCATGTTATTAGAATTATGTATGGCCAATTGGACATATGCTCTCTATGCTGCATCGCCACCTGTGTAATGAACTGTGTTAAAACTGTACCACTGACTCCATACTGGAAAATGACATTGGAAATGAGGTGTGGACATATAGCATGCATCAGCATAACAATTACATGCTCATTATATTTCAGAAATTTCCCATCTGCAATTACACAACAAAGACGTTTGCATGAATGCATGTATCAAGACTTCAATTTTTTTAAATATATTTTACTATTTCAAGTCAAGTATCAGCCATTACCATGTGATATATTTAATTTATTCAAGTTCGAGGATGAATGTTTTGTGATGGAGGAAATGATGTGGTACGGTGCATTAAATTGTATTAGAATAGGAATGAATACCGGGTATTATTAATTAGATGCTAGAAGGGTGAGTGACAGTTTATGGGATGTCACTGGCAGGTAGCCAGGGTCTAAACAAACAGTAGCCCTGACCCTCAGTGATAAGCCAGACAAGCCTGGTCATTTGTAATTAGCCTCTCTATCTAGAAACATATGTTATTAATTATCAGTAGTTGGAGTGGATAGCTTTGTCTTCTAGTGTACTTGGCGGGAAGCTTGACATACTGGTGGGAAGCTAGATGTTCGCCATTGGTTGATTTAAATTATGTAGTCTAGTTAGTTTTAAGAGGGTGGACAATAGAAGATTGAGCAGTTGGTAGGCAGGAGCAAGAGCCTGCAGGATGCCATGTCTGGTGTGTGTGCGTGCGTGCGTGCGTGCGTGCGTGCGTGCGTGCGTGCGTGCGTGCGTGCGTGCGTGCGTGCGTGCGTGCGTGCGTGCGTGCGTGTGGGCGGGCACGGAACTTCAGTAAGCTAAGTGTAGAAGTTAGAACCAGGGATTGTATATAGAACCAGGTGATGTAAGAACAGATGTAGAGTATATTAAATATTGTCACTATATTTTAATTGACGTGTTGTGTGAGTTATTCTAATTGGTATCCTCCTTATCTAGCAGGACTGCTATGATATTATCACCAATCGATTCAAATCACAAATCAATTAAAGTATTATGACAATATTTAATATACTACATCTGTTCTTACATCACCTGGTTCTATATACAATTCCTGGTTCTACACTTAGATTACTGAAGTCCCACAGACATCCTGGCTAGTTATGACATAGCCGTGATCACACACACGCACGCATGCACGAACACGCGCACACACACACACACACACACACACACACACACACACACACACACACACACACACACTCACTCATATTATTAGATGAATTTCTTTCTTTTCTTGGCATATCAAAGGCCCAAGCTAAATTCCACGACATTTGCAGTAAATCTCAATCCTAAAATCTTGGACTGTGGGCTATGTATAATGCTCTGCAGCCTGTTATATTTGTATGATTTATGTTTTAGGACATGATGAAATGATGAGTATTTTTTAACTTAACAAAGCAGATTGACTATTTTTCAACAACAAATCTGTTGACAATGAAGGGTTCACAAGAAAATCGACTTTTGGTAAGTGGCTTCTATATTATGTGGAAAAAAATGTTTTATTGACAGAGTAAATCATTTCAGCTTTTTAAATGTTACATTACAAACTTCCTTGGTAATATGTAGTTAATTATTTTTAATGATATCATTGGAATATTATGCCGTACATTCTGTAATTCAAAATATATATTAAATTATGTGTAAAGTAAGCTAAGCAAAAGGCTATTTTGTCTGTGATGATAAATGAAAAATAAAATATATAATTTTATTATTCAATGTTTATTTGGACTGCTTACACTGTTATAGGGTTTACATGCTTAAGTGTATATTTTTTATTTAAGCTTCCAATTTGCAGGCAATTTTCTCTACAAAAAACCCATTGCCAAGACTTCTAAAATTGATTGATAACAAACCACAGATGCCACCAGAATGTAACTATATCGTTATGGATGGACTCCGCAATCTTTCTAAACAGGTTTGTATTCATTTGGTTATGTACACATTGTTAGTGCCTATAATAGTATAACATTTGTTATTGCATGGGTGATGAAAAATTAAGAATTGTAACTGGTTTTTAGTAGAAAATATTAAACTAAAAAGCGAACGCATTTTCATGAGTGATGAGAAAATTTATCATGCTGGTTGTCAATACTACTATCTCTAAATGGTAGGACCAGGGTAGTTAAGTTTGGTGAAGACTTGAATAGATCAAAACAATTCTTCAGACCAGACATCTGATAAATTGACTTCTTTTGGCTGGTTGTCTGTACTTGTCTCGGATATATTATATAATGTTTTGTTTTAATGCAGGCACTACAGTATGGCCAGTTGAGACGAGAAGACATGGAGAAACTGTCGGTTGTATTGAAAACAGTCTCACTGTTGGCGAGCTATGAGGAGGAGCCAAAAGGGTTGACACAACTACTGGATAAAGGCCTCACAAATATGATGAGTATAGTCAGCCATTCTTAGGACCATTTTAATGTAGTCCCTCAACTACACTCTCTTAGTTAAATTTGCATTCTGAGATCATCCATCTTTTAAATAAAAATTTCCAACAATTTTAAGATAAAACAGCACAAAACACAGGAAATGATATCCGCATTTTGTATTTCGCTGGCCAAACCATTTACAAAAGCATAATTTATCGAATAACATAAAATGCCAACGTAACATATATGTTAGCAATTATTAATTAAATAACTAAATATTGTTCATGTTGTACATATTACACTTTCGTAAAAGTACTTAACAATGGTTGTTTAACTCAGAATGCAACTTTAATGTAGTTAAACAGTCTTTTTCTTTGGCCGGCTGTCTGTCGGAATGACGATGACCTCATTGGTGAGGGTAAATCTTGTGTTTGGACTTGTGTTGCAATATCAGGCCATTTGATGATTTGAAGCCAGTGTGACAGATGTTGCAGTGCACAACCAGTGGTTTGTTGACTGGATTGTGATGTCATTGACTGTCTAGTATGTATTTGTACACTGGAAGATACACCAGTGCAGATAGCTGACTGTCACTTGGAATGAACAACTGCAGCACTTTCCCATGTGTTAACTCGGTTGTTTGTAGCTTTTAGGTGACTTTCAGAATATCCTTGTCTTTGGCATCATTCCCTCAGCCATTTTGCCATATAACACAATCTTTGGCAGTCTGTCATTGCCCATTCGAACTACATGACCAGGTGTGGTGCAGGGTATTATTTCCACAGACTGTTTGTGGCTGTGCTGGAAAGTGCCCTCAAATGTGTCACTTTTTAGCCATATGTGGATATGTTCATAAATTTAATTGAATGAGTCAGCATTCTTCCTTTTGGAAATACCATACAACTGCAGATCTATGCTTGATACACTGCATTAGTCAATTTCTGCTAACTCTCATTGACTCTCCTGGCATCTGGTAGTTCTGGAAGAGCGGATGTGATTTTGTCTGCTAATTCACATTGGCAGATGGATATTTTTGTGGTCTGGCTCCAGATCACTGTGATTCGGCTTATTGTGAAAATTCACAACAGTTTGAATCAAGAAGTGGCCTGTACAGAATCCAGCACCACACATTTGCTCCTCATAGTAGCTATATTGATTCCTGTTGTTAGCATGTAATCCACTAGATGAAAATGTTTGGATCGCGGGTGCTGCAGATGGAGAACCATTTCTCTGGTAACTGAAAGAAAGTGTTGGTTATATGGCCACGTTGTGTTATGCACATTTAGTTAATAACAGCAAGATAGGTGAGGTGATCTTTCCTCTTCCGAAATGTTCAGAAGCTGCATCCCAGACGTCAGTCCGACCCAACTCTGGCATTGGACTCCCCCCAACACCACGCATTTGTCACTACTAGAGAAAAGGGAGAAGTATGGGTAGTTCCCAGTATTGTTTGGTGTCAATTTCTCCCCTTCAATCCATGGAATTTACATAAGTCTTGGGAATGTCATGAAAATAAATGATCAATTTTGTTAATTATTCTTGGTAAAAAAATATTGTGTGTTCTTGCACATTTTAGACATATTGGTAGCAACGTTGCATTACAAGAAGGATCGCGCCAACTCTGGTGTTGACCAATTCCTGGAAGACATTCTTGAAGTGATTGGGGTATGTAGACATTTACATTTCACTGTACTGTAAACATTTACATAGTTGCATGTTACATGATAGCTACAGCTGTATAGAACCTTCCCACGTTTATACATGTACTGTTTACAGGTAGACAATGTACAAAACAAGCACCTAGTTCAAGGTAGTTTTATAATTATATTCATGAGAAACTGGCTTCATTATTTTATCACTAATTCTCAAATACTCGTACTGACTGCATTTTTTCAGGCATTAATGCAAGTTATGTTATTTTTCTTTTATAGGCTGTATCAGATTACAGTATGAAAGGTAAGCATTGGTTGATTTAACTCCAGTTGTGTAATGTAATTCTTAGTACTCATAGTGAGGTACTCAGATTAACCATTTTCCACTGTAATGACATTTGCTGAATTGTTATTTCCTACATGTTGAAATGCTAATGAAGGTTAGTACTTTTTATTACAGCAAAAGCATATGTGGTGGAAACATTCTGCAATACATTAATGCAGATTGTGACATCTCTGTATGTCCGGTTCATTACAAAAATGGAGGTATGTAAAGTTGAAATGGAATCAAATTATTGAATGAATGAATGAATGAATAAAAACTTTATTCAAATGTTGCATATAAGACAAACAACATAACTATATATTCTATGCATACATTTACCATATCATTTACCTGTACAGACATCCACCTCTCAATAAGGTGACTTCTTTGGTATAACTGCTGACCCAGTTGGATGATGTCATCATATACATGCTGAAGCTTATTGTACAGTCGATCCTGCTTTTATGCACACACCATTTGCTCAGTTAATTTATGCAATTAAATGGGTTATGCAATCAAAAAGAAATCGGCAAAAGAACTAAACAATTCGGAATGGTATCTAGTTAGATAGTTAGATCGTTTTTATTTATATATTAAAAAACAAAATACATGTATAATAATACAAGGCAGGGCGTATATACTTTGCAATACATACATAATTCTTAACATTGCTTAGAATGGTCCCAGTCTGTGATGCTGCATTGCACAAAGAGTTGGCGCATCAGTGAGCAAGCAATTAGTCTGGACTGCAGGGTAATCGGAGATGTCAACACACACTTTTAATTGTTAACGTAGAAGAAGTCTTTAATGCAACTTTGCCGTCCATTTGATGACAGAGAAAATAATTGTTTTTTGATCGCATAAAATGGCACCCAGTCAATGATGCCGCGTTGCTCAAACATTCACCAGAAGCCATGTTATCGCACCACTCGATGACACAAACAAACTTTTCTTTGATAATTGTAGGTGAGAAGCCAATCAAATATATCTGACAGTGTTTAAATCATCGACTAATGATGATTACAAGATATATATGCATACAAATTTTGAGAGCTATTTTATGAAAATACGCTGTATTTGATGATGGTTGAATATGCAATAAAGCGATCATTTTAACATGGCTTTATGCAAACAGCATTTGGTTTTTAAAATTGTATGTGTATAACCGATATATGCAGTTATGCGATATGCAATTAAATGGGATCGACTATAATTCCAAAAGTAGTAGATAGATAGTGTAATGGAAGGGAAAGATGTGTAAAATAGGCAATATGGAGACAAAACACACAGGCAACAATCAACTGAAACAAGGGGAACTATGTGCTTCCTAGCATTTATGAAGAAGTCATCCAACCAGGATGTCGGTTGTATTAATGAAGCCATCTTGTTAAGAATGGTAAAATCTACACGTAAATTTTGTTATATGATAACAAGAAATGAAATGGAATGAGTTACTTTAACATTAATAAAATACATCTTATTCTTAGCTGAAAGAATTTTTAACTCTAGCCATGCATAATTATGGATTGATAACTCCTAGTTGATGGTTTTCATATTACATGTAATTGTTGCTAATTACAACTTCATCAACAAATATTCTTCCACTGTTTCGCAGCAGTTGAAATGCTCTCGTATTTCCATGTTGTAATTTGATGTACAACATCTATACAGGTACATATCTATACAGGTACATTGTTCCAATTTCAGACACTGAAGACAATAAACTTAATTCTAGAAGGATGTCCCCTACATGCGAGAGAGAAGATAAAAAAATCACCCGGACACAAAGAATTAATGTATTTTATCATTCTTCCTTGCATTTTATTATTGATTATCAAATCAGTTAATCTGCTAACAACTGATGCATTATCTAATTATTGGAAATAATTCTGCCACTAACAACAGATTGTATCGGTGGCGAGGCATATTTCCCCATATATTTCGGTAGATTTAACAGTGATAAAGCATCCTCGATTGACATGGTGACAGTCTTTTTAAGGGATAGGTGACGGTGAAAAAACCAATGATAATTAATCATGTTGATAATTATTAATCTGCTTAATTTATGACTACCGGTATTTAATTTTACATTTTTTGTTTCAGACAAAGATTGTGTTCCCTGATATTTACAATAGGAGGTAGGCATATATATTATTTAATATAATATATTGTAATGGAAACTTGCTATGGGCCATGCTATAGCATATCATGTACATTCAGGAAAATTATTATTAATAACATTCACCATTATTATTTTATGGCTATGTCTGGAATACTCTTCACATTTTATTGCAGACTATGAATTTCAAGTGGGCATTATTGAAGCTCTGTTCAGGTTATCAAACAAGGAAGACAGAGAAGCATTTGCAAGAGGTTGCTTTACCAACAAAGACTGTTTAGAAGCATTCTTCGAGATTCGAGATTCTGACTTTGAAACTGTAAGTGATGACTTTTATTGTTAGCTGTAGCAACCATGACAAAGTTACAGTATAGAATAATGCCACTGACACAACCAGACAATAGGATGGCATAATAAAATTATGTTTAATATATTAACAGCTACTTTTACCATTGGTTCTGTATTGCATGTCTTTATTATGATTATTTCAACATGACTGCCTAAATATACTGATGCAACCTGATACTGTGACCATATAGTTATTTTTAAAATACTGTTATAATTATTTTGCCAGTTGTACATTATTTTCTTGACGTTGTTATCTCAACAGGATTGCCGAAAATTTTTGAATATCTTGAATGAGAAGAACTCTCAGAAAACCAGGTAAGTTTCATCAATCATGATATTGCAAGTATTTATAGATTTGTTTACTTTGATAAGTTATAATGACAAATAACAAAAAATTATATTAGAAAATATCATCTGATTATGCAGTCGGTACATTGATTGTTTAGTTTTGACACTGTTTGATAATATGATCTTGTTTCAGGGTTATATCAGTTCCCTGTCAAAAGGCATGTCTAGGCGACTACGAGGTGAACCAAACATTACACATGTTATCTGCACCTAACATCTTGTTCTGGTTTCAGTTCTTGTTCTAGTTGTAGCTGTTCTAAATTTTCACCTTTGCACCATTACCTGGTAGTCACAGTGACATAAACATTATTTGTTATGATACCAATTGTATTATTAATTAATAATCTCTAACATGATTTTATTATTACGTTTATATGTGGCAAAATATGACATGATTTTAGCTGAGATGTCACATATTCAACAACATAAATTGTGTACATTTAATGCAGAACTTCCACCTCAAATACAAAATTTGATATCCTTTGTAGCTTGTGAAACCAGATGACACAAACTATCGTGAATTCTGGGTGGATTTCAATATCGGCAGCAAGAGGATATCTCTGTTCTGTAACCCTGAAATTCCACTTAGTCAGGTAAACATTCACTATGTACACCAACCTAATAATATGGGAATAATCCAGAAAGATTCATAAATATTGGTACAGTTTAGGCAGACTCTGTGGAGACAGATAATAACATTTATTGTGTGGAACAGTGAACACTGTTTAGTTAACCAGCTAATCATTAACTACAGCATCTCATATTTAATTATTTGGAGGATATTAAGGTCTACAACAGTTGATAGGACATTCAAAGAACTGATAATCTTAATCACACACCTGTTATATAATGTGTTTTCTACTATTTTAGTATTTATTATCACATTAACTGTTGTATGCATATGAACAAATGGACTGATATATGCATCACTGTATTTGTATTTGAGATAAAGATTTAAGCTGAATATACAGACCTGCCTACCATTCCTGATTGTCCGGAATCATTCCGGAAATACACCTCAAATTACGGTATTACGGCAAGGGATGAAACTATTATGGATTCTTTCATTGTCACAGTGATTATCAATCACTTCTATGCTCCTCAAATTTAGCTTCACTCTATTCAACAGGTGGCAGCATATATATGCTGCTTGTTGTGACATGGTTTTTCATTCGCTGCTTCTGGTCGTAATCTGACCAATAGGAAACAGCATTATGACAAATTCGCATTTTCAAGCTCATGGCACTCAAACAAGAAGTCACGACTCACGCGGCACGAAATGATGGCGGGGATCGAAACGGCACCACTACCAGCCAAGAAGAAACGTGTGCTGCAAACGTTGATAACAGCATGCACGCAGACATGACCCCTATTGTCAGGTTTAAAGAAGGGGGTCGGCTTTACATACTGCCGGATACGTAAAAATAATGTTCCTAGTTCACATGACATGGTCAGTGGTGGCCGGGATAATTGCAGGTACTGACTACGTCGTTAGACTAGTAGTAGTACTAGTGACAGTGTAGTGGGTGTTGTACTTGTAGTGTTAGGCCAACTGAATACTAAGTTAGTGTATTTATTGAGTTTAGTCTATCATTTACAGCCTATAATACAGGGATAGGCTTATATACTAGAGTTGAGTAGACTAGACGATGTTGATGACTAGCGTAACGATGTAATGGTTTTGCCGTCCCCCGGCATGACTTTGTGTTTGTCTTTGATCTAGTCAAGCTACTATACTGTGTAGTCTACAGCCTGGCCATAGGTATACCGGCTACTAATATTAATCCTAATGACACAACAAATAGACAATGCCATGATGCATTGTTATAATTTGTCAAGTTTTTGTAGTCAAAATGTTGTTTTTGAAATTTACATAAAATCAGAATTACAATGTGTATAGATTCATTTACATTACAGTTACGCTTCTTCACGTTTGATTTCCATCAATGCTGGTCATGAACATCTACCTTATCTTGTTAACTGAACGCTTCAAAACAATTATGTTTTGGGTGCAACTATCGTCATAGTCACAGTATTAAAGTATTACTGACAGTGGTGTTCTTTTCATGACAATATCTAACACGGTTCTGAACTGTTACTGACAGCAGGCCTATATTCCTGAAAATCAGTGTAAATGGGAAGATGGATTACTGACAGGAAGTTTTTGGGGTAGGCAGGTCTGAATACATATGCAGGTATGCACACGTGCGTGTTCACACACACACACAAACACACACATTGCGATCACATATGCAAGCTTGCAGGCACACACACAAGTTTCATATAGTAAGAACAGGTAGAGAACATGGCTATGAAAGGAGCATAGTTTGCAATACATTAGCTGCTACTTGTAGGATGGCGAAGAAGGGATGTGGGAGACAGTCTCACTGTGGCATGATAATCTTCTCAGCTACACTTGCAAAGGTGAGATGTTTCTGATGCATTTCACATAAAACACACTGTTGAATAGTATTTACGGTAGTCTCTGTGACACTTCATATTGTTGTAGGCCTATAGATGGATATCTGGCATTAAACAGTGATGGAAATTTAGTAAAAAAAAGTTATGGCAATATGGATCTGAGCATTAAAAAGAAGATGCAAGAAGTTGAACATGGTGCTTAGATAGATCATAAATGGACCAGGTAACATGATATCAGAACTGTCTCTGTCTTTACAATAAAATTTGTTTACAGACAGAAAATCATTATAATGTTTAAGATTAAGCTTTATGCAATGAAAAGTAACATTGGCATAAGCAAACAAATACAGACCTGTGCACCCTCCATATTCTTCCGTATTTGTTACGGAATCGAACGCTGAATACGGAAATATGGTTAGTGTTGTTACGGAATCGCCGGTCCCAAAATACGGTAATTTTTTCTCGTGGAAAATGTAGCGCCACCTTTCAGATAAGTTTCCACTTGTCCATTAACAGCTAAATATGATCTGATGTGCATGCTACGCATTGAATACCTGTATTATCGGGCCAAGTGCAATTCTCGTTAGGCCCGGTAACGAGCATTCAACGAAAATCTTAACCCGCGGGAACGGATCGCCGTTTTGACTATAACGATGGACAGGAATGGTGATTCGAGTAAGCGGAAAGTCGATCCGGCGCCATTGACACAGCCATTGAAGAAACGTGCGCGACTTCAGCAGTTTAGAGCAACATACACCAAGCAATGACCATGCATTGTTGCCGCAAAAGACGACTCCTATGGCTACTGTAAAGTTTGTGATGAAAGTTTTTTGACCGCCCATGGCAGTGGTAATGATGTGAGCCTACCAAGAAGAACAACAGTGCAGCCGACAAGCCGTATGTGGAGCATAAGGTGAACTCCGTGCTGTCATTTCCGAGATCATTAACAAACATGCTGTACGTGCTCTTCCTCGAGTACACCGTGTTTGATGACGTGTTTGATGACGTTCTCGTCAACCTGCAGTCGGATGAGCCAAAGATCCACGTGCTGCGGTAGTCACTGCTCAAGGTCTTGAGGAATCTGCTCACATGGTTCGTGAAGCCGGCTGCGATCCAGGGGCGGTCCCCAGAGTCTGTGCAGGTCAAGATGGCCTACAACCTTAAGAGTGACAGCGATCTTGTCATCGGAGAGGCAGCCCATGCCTACATCGCGGACGCGCACAACAACTCGCTGTGAGACAAGAAGGTGCAGCAGTTCTTTGCTAATGCGAAGAAATATTTCACTACTGTCTGCTCGTACATAATTGAAAATCTGCCCCTCGTTAAGTAACTTCTTTGTCACACTGAGATGGCTGACGTCAGGGGGAAGTTGACGGCGAAACTATCGGACTTGACTTTCTTCCTGACGAAGTGTCGTGCTCTACTCCCTGTTGTTTCGATAGACACTGTGACAGAACAGTTCTCGCTCTATCAGGCTACTAATATCACGACTTGTGTGAAGGCTTGCATGGTGGCAGACCATCCTCGCAAGCCAGGGCTGTTTGCCATGCAAAACAAGCCCTGGCTGATCCCCAACGTGAAGTGTGGAAGTTAGCTGAGTCAAACTAGTAATTGACTTCGCCAGTCGCGACTACATCACCTGTGAGAACAGCACAAATACCCGCCCTAATTTGAAGATGGATAAACGACTTCTGGGAATCCCAATTTATAATGACCCGTTCGCCCAATAGCGCGAGCAGCTGAGCGGTATTGTGTATTTGAATAATTGCTTCTACTTCCTAAACATGGCATGTAACACGAGCCACGGTTGGTTGAAATTAGTTTTATTATGACCACCAGACCTGCCGAGATCCACTGACCTAATGAGCGATTTCATAGGCTGAGCTTAATTTCAGTTTCAAAGCGATCAGCCAGGGGGTACAGCTGGCTAGCACTAACGTAATCAGCAACAGTGACCCCTGGTGCACGAGGATGTGGCAGACCTCTGCAGCACCTGGCGTTGGTGATGCTGGGCATTCTTGTCATCCATCACAGCAGCTTGCATTGCGAGAGAGTTTTCTTGACTGTCCGCAAGAACTGAACGGACCAGCAAGCCGTGTTGTCGGAAGACATGCTGGAAGCTCAGTTGGTGTTAACTTACTGTATTTTTTACGTCGTTTGTTGCGTTGTCTTTGTTGTGGGATGCATGAAAAATTTGCATGTGAATATTATGCAAGTGTTTATTTTTCACTGTAAAAGTGTTACTGAAAGCTAGTCAGGAATACTGAAAATAACTTTGAGGATACTGAAAGCTGTGAAATCGGGTGCACAGGTCTACAAATATTTTCAAGATGGTATGTTTTGGCATAAGTGCAGAATGCAATGTAAATATGTGACTTGTAGATCACGGGAGTAGAACTGAAGCTAAGATTGAACTGAGAGGCAGAGCAAGAGATTTGATTGGCTTTGGACCACAGTTCAGTGACCGTACTGTCAGTCTTCAGTTTGACAACAAAAGTGACATCAAGACTGCTCTTGATGTCACATTCTACCCAACCAAAGTACAACTGAAAGCATCAAGAAAGGTAATCGTGCATTGACTTATTGCAATCCCTATTTTATATGGTTTCGCTTTTGAATACATTTTGTTTATCTTCAGCAATCATAAGACAACATGCTAGTACATGCAACTACAAAATGAAACATCTATTGTCACCAGTTTTTAAATAAAAATGTTTTCTTATGTACACAATTATCAAATTCGACTCACAACGACGTTTCAAGTGCCTTGCAGCTTTCCGAAGGTGGTCAAAATGTTGATGTGAGTTGAATTTCATAGTTGTGTAATAAGAAAATTTTGTTATATAATTATTCTTCCAACTTGATGAACATTTTCACGAACTCACCAGTTTTATTTAGGATGATGTTTTCTGTTTTCCATTAAAGAGCTCACAGTCAATAGACTACTTAAGAATTGCAGCCAGAGAACCATTGGCTGAGGTAAGGTTTACTTTTTGTATATAGCAAAGGTAGTATAAAACAATTGGTGCAGCTATGAATCAAAACTAAACTTGAAAACAAGATAATGGTGAAAAACAAAGAAAACACTGATGTCGAAGCAAAATGTATTTATACAAAATTAATAGCTGCAGTACCAAATAGTCAGTACCATCAGAGAAGAACATAGTGAAGCTAATAGATATTGATCACCACATCAAATTATGATTGCTTTCATTGGGTACTCATTAAGATTACAAAATACAAGTATGTCAGGCCTATGGCCAGTGGCGTCTGTCTAAGGATTGCATAGAGAAGCGGTTGGCAGCTGTTCTAAGATGTAGTGGGTTAATAGTTAACTTTTGTTTGTGGTGGCAGTCTGTGGTTGCTTGGCATTAAAGCAACATTACGATATTAGCACATTAATTATTATCCAATTCACATATTACACATTTGTTGTATGTAGGAATGAATGGTTGTTATGTCAAACAACAGTTACAATAACTAAGTTGGTGTGCAGATCTGTCTGGTTTGTGTATATGCGTGCATGCAGGAATAGGCTGTGAAAACAGCATAAAACAAAATGAGATTACACTCCTCAATCTGTTAACTAGACTTTGTGGAATGTTCTGTGTAGAATTGTCAGAGGAGGGAGTTGCCAGAGAAGATTGCCACTGCCGCTGTGACCCCTGCCAAGAAACCACACGTGTCTGTTCCTTGCCAGCTAATGAACATACTAGTGCATCAAGACAAGCCAGTGAAACCCAGTTGCCATGATGTTGCTGGGGCACCTTTGAATGAGAGTTAGCATAGTTATTATCTTATTATAAGATAACACTTTTATTCTTTTACACTGCAGTTGTAATTTTGTAAGTTTTTTCTAATGCTTAAATATAAAATTGGTATAATGTGTAGTTGCACTAAAACAATTACATGATTTGATATGCACGTGTGTATGTCATCAGAAAAACTAGGTGCAGTTGCATTGTATGTAAACTATTCAGTATGAAGATTCCATAATTGCTGTCCACCAGAATCACCAAAGCCGCCGCAAACACCGACAGGAAGGGGTACAAGAGGGGTGAAACGGGTGAAGACGCCCATTCAGCTGGTGTCTTCAGCCAAGTCAGATGAGTCGGCTCATTCTGGAGGGCAGTTGTCTCAGACCAACTCAAGGAAAGTATCTGTTGGGATACGGCATACACCACCAGACTTGTCCAAGTATTCTCCAAGCAAGTCAGAAGGAGAGCAGTGTCAAGTGCAGTGTAACAATGACAGCAAAACTGAAGAAACAGGTTATTAAAACCTTGTCTAAGATAATTGCTTACTCATCAACAGATCAATCATATAATAAGCTAACTTGATATATAGAAAACTTCACAGCATCTGAATTAGTAACATTTTGTTGTTTGAAATTGTTTCATTAGTAAAATTTTGGGAATTATATTTAATGGGTGTTGGTGAATGCAGTTATCAAGAAATGTACATGTTGTAACTGTTTTGTTTACAAGCAGAATTATGAATTGTTTTTGAATGATGTGTTTTATGCCAATGTTTCAGAAGTAGTTATACCAAGTTCTGTACCTGATGAGCCAGCCACTGTGAGTGTGATTTATGATTCCCAGCCACCGGCTAAACATGTGCTCAATGTTTTAAGTGATGCAGAGAAAAAGAAAGAGAAGTGCAAATTGGACAAAAGGTAAACAGTAACAGTATTATTTAAAGTAAGCATGCACACAGCACGCATGCACATATATACATGCACATACCGGGTACACACATGCTCACACAGATGCATACACATACACACAGAGACAAAATGATTTCACATATCCATGTCTTCGGTATCATTTGTAACATCCATTTAATGCCAGCTCATGAAAGAGCAGAATGGTAAGTTGTGGCACTACTAAGCTGACCAACAGAACTGTAGCTTGTGTGTACGTTGTAGGTCCAACTGTACCAGCGAGTCAAAGATGTCTTTGTACATGCCCCATATTACACCCCTGCGCAGTTCACCAAAAGACCATTATGAGGTATGACTGTTTGCGCTATACTTTTTGTGTACTTCAACACTCGGTACCCCTCTATTCCTCACTGTATCTGTGTTATGAATATATCCATGCAGCCCTTTCTCTGTTTGTATTGCATTTACACCAACTATTGCGTAGGTTCGCAATGGGCAATCCAATTTATTAACACAGGGATTGCCAGTGTGCACATATAGTATTTACAATAGTCACATCTTGTGCACAGCCAGGTACATCCAGATTACCGATTGATGTACCACACATGTTATGTACGACAATTTTGTGTACATATATAATAATCATAATTCTTCAATTTTGCTAGTCATTTACCAAAAACCCTTGATTGCTGTTATATTAAATTACAGCATACCGGCTGTCATATGTTTGCAGTATATAAAAAACAAGGGAAAAAGATACCTGGTGTGCAGACTGCACACCTTTCTATAGTACAAGCTAGAGTAATTACAGCTTGATATATGCAATAGTATATATATATAGTAATAAAACATTCATGTAACATCAGTATTTAGTCATCCTGCATTCCGTATGCTAACATGGAATCAAATAACACACAGTACATGTACAACAGATATAACGGGTGGGTGGGTGGGAATCAAAATTGCTGATCGAAAACTGAACTTGTCCCGATGGCGAAGTGAATCGAAGTGAACAAGAACACTGCGTCATCTCCTGCCCACAATCTTTTTCCTGCGCACGCTGCTAGCCAATAGGATGCTACGTAACTGACATGGGCTGAATGGATGTTTCGAGCCAGCTTATTAAGCGTTGAGGCGATTCAAAGGGGTGTGCAGGCTAGGAGGGGGAACAGGTTGTATAACCACCTAGCTTATCTGCTAGATGCTAGCTCTGTTGTAAAAAAAATAGTCATACCTTATAGTACTTCAAAGTAAACACGGATTTCCGCATTTTGGGCATCAAATTGGGTCATTCCTGTAATTCGTACAGATCCAAGGAGAAATTGTTGGGAGACTTATATATAGGGGGGTTGCAAAGCTGAGTAAAAATAAGAAAAATTGGGTGTAAACCGTCGTACTTGTCCCAAAACGAAGTACTGTCATATGTCCTCTGATTGCTCAAGAGATCATTCGGCCATTTAAAAAAAATATTTTACAAGAATTGGTACGACTTCATTGAATAATTTCAAAAGAGTGCCAAGGCTTCGAGATTCTAATAATTATGATGTTTATTTATGTAGACAGTCAACAGCTTGATAATACCAATTATATATGGGGGTGAGGTGGTAGAAGGTGAGAACAACATGAAAATAATCTCATACGTTACTCCTTACCGTGTTAGAATGGCTTTAACCCTAACCCATTAAAAATGGCTTACAGTGCTCTCCACCACAAACCCCAGCTAGAAAGCACTTGCAGCACTCATACCATAGTACAGTCGCGCCTCGTTATAACGCGCCCCGTTATAACGCGGATTCGGTTATAACGCGGTCGAATTTCTGCCGCCAGGGGGAACATGGGCGCTATGACAAACTATATTAACACGGTAATAACTGTCAATTGTTTTGTGTGAAGATTGTTTCGACATGTGTATATTGAAAGACTAGTTGGCGGACAATAAATTTAACGTTGACATACAACTGCAACGAATCAAGTGCGAGGCGCGTCACTACGTTGCCGTTGTTTATTCGGCACTGCCAATGCTATCAAAGTTTCGTTGACTATAATTATGTTCAGTTTTAACTTTAGGAACAGTAAATGTGGAGCGAGGTATTGTTTGTTTTGCGCCGACATCAAACGAATCATTTCCAATCTGCTAGTCATGCTCAGACATGGCTTCCACGGATCGCGAGTACGCCTGGTTTCGGCGCCAGGCAGCTTGTAAAATGCAATTGAAATTCACTAATACACCTTGCTTAAGAATGGGTTAAATACGTTTTAATACAGCTTAGTAGACAAGATCAGTAATCTAACATTGCGTAACAAATATTAGCTTTTCGCTGCGATGAACGCAAAGCTACTGCCTGTACTGGTGCACCAAAATATTAATTCGAAACAGTGAATACTTTAAGTAGGTTGCCAAAAATTCTTCAGGATAGTTCATTTTATGCAAGCAATTTCTTTTTGACATATCCAATACGTGATTTACCTTGTGTAGGCTTTCGTCACTGTCACATGCCAACTTCCTCAGTACATGTGACGTCTAATGATATTACCGTACTTGTGAGATAGTTCGTAATTACCCTCGCCTCGATCAATAGATGTTTTAGTCATTTGATGACGTATGTATTTTCTTATTTTAAACGGCTTGTACAATCCTCCCACCATGCCTTCTTTGTTTCTGATCTTGTCTGGGTGATCATTATTTTGATGTACCACCTTGTTTGTTTGTTTGTTTACCCCAATTATCTTCTCTGATGCTTTACATCAAATCTGCTTGATCTTCAAACCCATATACAACATCTCGAATGTACCCTGGTGTGATCACATTGCCAACAAGGAAATGTACGTCTTTACCATTGTGATACAACAATGTCTTCTTCTGGCGGGTCATGTGATGTGTCATAACAAAGACATCACATGTACTGAGGAAGTTGGTGTGACACCCTGACGAAAGCTTATGCAAGGCAAATTATGGATTGGATATTTTAAGTCGGAGTATACCTAGTTTAAGTAGGTATGTTTAGATGGAAGAGACTAGTAGAGATGAGTAGATGACATTCTATCTGTGAGACAGACACAAGTGTTGTAGAATGACATGTGTATGTTGAAGTTGGAGGCAGCTGTGTTGGCGGGTGACGTGTACGTGAAAGACACGCTGAAGGCATCCATGCCACCTGTCCTCGGCACAGTCAATGAAGAGAGCACTACTCCTTGCATCAGTGAAAAGTCAGCAAAGCTGGCTGCTGGTACGTATCTGCAGCAACGTGAATCAAGTGTGGCTGCATGGGTGCATGTGTGAAAGTGTGTGTGTGCATTATTTAGAAGAAACAACTTTTTGCATTTAGTTTACCTGGTAGTTAAATGAACGCTTACAATTAATCCCTATTGAAACAGCTCATCTATGCTCCAGCCTCAGTCGACTGAACATGATGATGATGTTAACAATTAATTTGGCTCTATATGTTTAATTGATTAACCCTCCATGAATGATATGGGGGAACACATTTCCATTCTTACCGTGCCATATGATTATACCATTTCAAGCATCTGTGGATCTTAGCATAGTGTATGACTGATTACATACACAAACAGGTGTAACTATGAGAACAGGCGAGACAACAATATGCTGGTGTGTTTCAGAACCTGGCAGTGTTGAGTGTGACAAGGTGAGGACGTTGACTGAGATGTTGGTAAGCAAGAGTCGGGGCCGCATCACAATGATGTCCCCTGACTCAACCAGCCAGACCACAACAGTCGCCTCCTACCACCAGACTGATGGCGCAGGTGCAAAAAGAAGAAAGAGGAAAAGACGGAAGAAGGCAAGGGGAATGAAGGCAAGGAAAGCAGCACAGACACGCAGGAAGCTCCTCTGTAGAGGCAGCAGTTTGTCATCCCAAGACGCTTCTTCTGGTGCAGAATTAGAATGTTTGTCAGAGGAAGAAACTGAGATGGTCAATTCATCTGATGAATATTTCAGACCAGAAGCTAAGCCACCAAGTAGGAGAGATGCACACGACAAGACTGGTGCTCCAGCTAATCAAAAGTTGCGCAAAAGAGGAAAAGAAGCAGCCAACATTATGCAGGACCAGACAGACAGCAAAGAAGCAAATAAAGGTGACAACTGCAAGTTGGACCACGGAAAGACACAGCAGATGAATCAAACAACAGACAAAGAGCAGAGTAAGACAGTGAGCAAACGTTTGAAGGAGAAACAGAAAGCACAGCAACGGGAGAAAGAGATTGATGTTGCGAAGCCACAGAAGGGATGGAAGAAATCAAAAGATGACAAGGTACTAAGTAATGATATTGAATGTGAAAGTAAAACATTGAGTTGGTGCCTGCCAAGTGACAGCAAGGCAGTGGAGGAAAGTATCTGCTGCATTAGCAGTCAAGACGTTGAGTCCTGTCATGAAGAAGTCTTGGAAAAGACAACTAATGTTGAGACTGCAGGAACCCAAGAGGGGGAGTGTCAGTTTGGGTGTCAGATTAATGATTATGAAACTGAAAGTCAAGATGTCAACTTGATTCATCGAGATGATTTCGAAGATAATGTTGAATTTCAAGAGAGCGTAGCTTGTGATGAAGATAAAAATAAAGTAGAACAGAACAAACCCTTCATGGATGGAAATGTAAAAGGGTTGTTCAAACATACAAAGAAAGAACTAAAAGCTTTCCAAGATACCAAGTCAGCACAGAAAATGATGGATCCATATGGGTTTGAAGTCCATGCAAAGACAGTAGATAAATCAATGAAAAAGATTATAGATCCATGTGGGTTTGAGGATCATGCCAAGACTGGAAGTAATTCAGTGAAGAAGAGCATAGATCCATATGGGTTTGGAGATCATGCAGAGATTGGAGGTAAAGCATCAAAGGAGATGGTTGATTCTTATGGATTTGAAGATCATTCAGTGATTGGAGGTAAATCATCAAAGAAGATGATTGGAGGTAAACAACCAAAGAAGGTGGCACATCAAAATAATGATCACCCTGACAAGAGGAGAAACATGGAAGCCATGGTGGGAGGATTGTACAAGCCGTTTAAAGTAGGAAAATCTGGATATGGCAGTTCTGTTGTGCAAGAAACATCAAGCATACAAATGAAACCACCAAAGTTCTTTAAATCACGAAACAAAGAGCAGCCTGAGTCTCAGAAAATGTTCGACAGTTCTGATGATATCTACACTTTTGAACCAGACACGAATGATGCTGACATTTCCAAAAAGAACAAGAAGATATCGAAGAAGCCTGATAGAAACAGAGATGATACAGTGACTGATGATGAATTACTGAGTGACAGTGAGGGGAAAAGCAAGCTGACCAAATCAGTTTCAGAAAACATTTTCCACAAACATCAGAATAAACTGAGAAGTAAGAAAGGCCTGCCGAAAGACAACAATAAGATAAAAAAAGGAACTGACCATTCTGATGTGACTCGCACAAAACTTTTCGAACCAACAACTGTTGATGTGGAGAAACCGATGAGGAAAGATGATGACAAACCTAAGTATAAATTGAAATGTCTGTCGACACTGAGAGAAAGGTTTCAGACATCAGCTCTGTATGACTTTGAAGATGCAATAGCAACTAATTTTGGGTTTGATGCTGATGGCAGTGAGCACATTGGGGAGTCTGTGACTACTGTACCATGTGAAGACTGCAACAAGAAAGAAAACTCTAAATGTTACGGGAAAGATGAACACACCTCTAAGGAAGGAAATGTGAAATCGAAGGCAAGAGAGAACAGCAAGACTACGAAGAACCGTTTACAACAGGTAAGCATTCTTATCACAGAAATAAAGGTAGACTTAAAGTTGGTCACATCGCTGCTGTCATGATGCTCCTTTTCATCATTAAACTGATCAGTGCTTCCTTGTCACATAGTGATCATGTGAAATCACTGATGTAGAATGTCTAATGTGTGCAAGCATGCACACACATACGCATGCATGCACACAAACACACACGTGCACCTACAAACGCAAAGACACACATACACATCTATTCATGCATGCACATACACATCTGTGTATGGACACATAATGAATACGTATGCACATACTTATCTGTATGCAAGCAGACTATCTTCAGGAAGACTGTTATGTGATAATCATATATGGAAGTAAATCATCATGGATCTCTGACAAACCCTTGAATAATTACATGGTGGCTCATAGACAACATCCTGAATGTGTCCTGGCATGAACACATCGCCAACCAGTAATTGTACGTCTTCCTCAGATTTCCACCATTGTTTCACAATTGTTTTTGTCTGGCGGGTTATATGATGTGCTAGAACAAAGTAGCCAACAAAGAGCCACTAGGCCTCAGAAAAGAGGTCATCCTAATACAACCCTTTCTTGGATGATTGAAAAGAACACCATGCTTATCAGGGTTAATCTCGTAAACACCATAAAAACTGAAACTGCTGGAAGGAATTCATGTTACCATATTAATTGGAGGACAGCATTGACAGTATGTATGTATTCAACAATGATATTGGTTTATTTGCAGACCAAAGCCGAGATACAGAAAACCCAAAAGGAGCAAGAGACTGATATCTACAAGCCAGAATTAATGTAAGTGTAAATAAATATTTATTAATTACAACTAATAAGGGCAACGTTTTACTTGTGTGTCAACATCAATACTTTATACAATAAACAGTTGACAGTTTGATTCTGATGGTTTATGTTGATTTGTTTTTTAATAAATGTTTTCTCATTAAGAAAGGAAAAGTTGGTCTGATTGTATGTTGTTCCTTTGATTACGGAGAACTACATAGCATGTGAATATTCTGGGAAACTTAGGAGGTATTAGTAGACTAATAGTCGGATGCACTCTATGAATTGTATACAGTCGCTGGGCATTATATTTGACAGGAATCATGGCAGTGATACTAATGCTGGTGACATTAGTGACGTGGAAGAGTTGACTCGTGGTGATACACCTGACTTTGGTCAATTATGTCGGGTTAGTTGATATCATTTACATATCATTTTATAACTAATCATCTCAGCGGTTCATTATTATTACAAATAAAAGGTCAACACTGTTTAAAAATATGTCCGGCTTTGGCAAGAATTAACAACACTAGCAAAAATGCTCATCACCTGATGAGATGCCTTGTTAGTTGACAGTCATACCAAATGTTAGAAAACACACAGCATCATTACATAAACACCATAACATGCTCACTGATACTCGTTGTTTGTTCAAAATGACGAAGGTTGGAGAGAATGTGAAGTTCACATCGATTGGTAGACTCTTGTCATGATAGTGTAGAATTGTCAAATAATATTCATATTTCTATGCTTTTGGCATGAAGGTAGACATAAGCATGACTGCGTTGGCATCTACTTCATGTTACCAAGTCCATGACGCAGGGGCCTTTTCTGAAGTATTGGTTCCTGCGATTGTGAAGTTACATATGTATACATTACGTTTTATGTTCTAAACAACTGAATTACCCCATAAAACGTGATAATCTTGACAAATATTGGGTATTTTTTTTAAAGATAGGTATTATAAGGTCTTATGTTCTATTCATTGGATGGTAGATTAATTCCTGAAAGTTTGGCGTTCAAGGTTCAAGCCATCTAAAAGGAAAACGTTAACTTACCCACATACATACATACATACAGTATGTTTCCTCGATTATAATTAATAAAGTAAATGAATCGGCATGACATTGTAATTAGCCAATGACGTTTAATAAATTATGTTAGTAATTTTGTTATTAAAAGAGACACTGGAAGTAGCCTATTAAACGGAATGAACTCACCATGTTTTATTATGCTAGGGTCTCATTGAAGCTTCAGAATACAACTTCAGAAGTGTCAACAGACGACCGTCAAAACGTGTCAACTATAAAGATATATCTGACAGGTATGTGAAACAAGATCATATTTTATTCATGCCAATGCAACATGTTGTTGACAGATTTTTTCTTTTATTATTTTCTGGTGGAAAATATTTTAGAACAATATGTCACCTACAAAGATTAATGTTTCCCTTGTGGTTGGATTTAGACCAGGTTGCAAATAAATAATGTATTTTTCTTGTTATATCTGAAGAACTGGGGTTGGCTATACATAATTAACTTGGTTGGTTGAATATCCCGGTAACTGGAATAACACATATTATTTTGAACAGCCTAAGTACAGTCGAAACCTCAGTTTACGGTCACCTCGGTAATCCGGTCACCTCGCCATTAAGGTCACCTTGGGACAGTCCCGAATGATTTATGCAGTAAAAGGTACGACATTAGTCCCGCTAATCTGGTCCCCTCGCTATTCAGGAATACGGTTAGTAACCCAGTGCAAAATTATGAGATTGCCCGCAAATTACCCCTGCACTTATGGTCAGTCGCAGCCGGAAAACCAAGATCGGCAACGGACGCGGCCAATCAATGGCCCGGCCCCCGCCCACCTATGGCAACGCTGACAACACGAAGCCATGAACTTGGTGTGTGGATGTTTACTCGATGATTGCCATAAAGAAAACAATGTAAAGGTGTTGGACCCCATTATCTTTATCCTCTATGTAGCACTTGGAAGCCAAATTCTTATTGGCTGAGCAGATTTTACAGACAAATGCAGCGGCACAGAAGCAATGGCTTTGTATTCGTCTTCGACGCTAACAGTAGATTTTACAAGATTTAACAAGATTGCCAACCAGAAAATTACTCTGGATGGCAGTTGGACAAGGAAGCCTTTTGGCTTATCGAGAGTCCAATACTTTTTATTTACATGTATCCCGCCTTTTTAAGGTGTGTGTCGATTTTATTTTTAAACATATTCACGCTACTAGCACCAACACAATCAGGAGATAATCTGTTCCATTCATTTACAGTCCTTTGTGAGAATGAGAACTTTCTTATATCTAATCTACACTGCTCCTTTACTAATGTAGCTTCATGTCCTCTGGTCCTTCTATCTTTCTTAACTGAGAAAAAAATGTTTCTATCAATATTTTCATAACCATTCAATATTTTAAACACTTCTATGTGATCTCCTCTCAATCTCCTGGTCTCTAGTGTTGTTAAACCACATTCTTTTAGGCGTATTTCGTAACTAAGATCCCTCAGATTTGGTATCATTTTAGTATGGCACCATCTGCTAGGCGTCTGCTGTGTATTTGTTTAACAACCGTTTGGAGTAGCATAGGGGTCTTGATTTTGAATAATAAAACAATGTGTTTTTGTCAATTGTTGATTAACCTACATTATTGTATTATTTTACTGGCGTGACTGGGTGATAATAGGCTTCACGAAATATCCCCTAACACCTCTAAATTAAGTGTTTGAATGTTGAAACTCTGTTGGCATTCACAACAACGCTTATTCTATCATAATCAACAAATATCAAAAGAATATTCATGTCAGCAAATAATATGTTTTACCAAGAATGATTTATAACAAAAAACACAACGCTACCAGTAGCATCAATACAGAAACGTTGTGCGGGGTGTGCATGGTGAATGTGTATGACAATGAGTGCGGGTGCATGTGTATCTAAATGTTAATTGTATACAAAGTTCCTGTTGACCAATTCATCAGATAAGTAACTGTATCCTTTAATAAAATGCTGTATCGCACACATGACAATATATACTTCATTGCTTAATGTTCGTTCCTGCTAAAATGGCATGCATGCATGTTCCCGTGATGCTTTAGTCGACATTCAGTATTAAGGTCACCTTGCTATTAAGGTCACTTTGGCCTGGTCCCGTAGGTGATCGTAATACAGAGGTTCCACTGCATGTTGGTGGTACATGATAAGAACTACATCTTCTTCCCCTTGCTCCCTTGCGGGGTGGAGTCCACTTCACTTGGTAGTTTCTTCTACTTCTTTCCACCTCTCTCTCGTCCGCAATGGCCATCCATTCATGGCTGTTCACGCCAGCCCTCCCCAGGTCTCGTTTTATGCTGTCATTCCATCTCAGCTTTGGTCTTCCTCCTTCATCTGCCACCCTCTTCTACTTTCCATGCTCTTTTCACCAGTCTGTCTTCACCCATTCTATGTACATGTCCCGCCCATCTCATTCTGTTACCGGCTACTTTCCTCTTTAGGTGTTTTTTCATTCCAATCTCCTCTCTCAATTCCTTCATCTTCCTTCTATCCTCTTGCGTTACTCTACATATTCTTCTGACCCAGTTGTTTTCTACTACCTGTAGTTTCTCCTCCTGTCTCTCTGTCAGTGGCAGTGTTCCCAACCCATATATACAGGCTGGTACAACGCAGGCTTCCAACACTTTTCCTTTCAGTTGTTTCTTCAGTTTTCTGTCCCACATAATGCCTTCTACCCTCTTCTATGCTGCTGCTCCTGCTTGCATCCTCCTCTGTATTTCTTTAATACTCCTTCCATCCTCACACACTGTACAGCCCAGGTATACAAAGCTGTTCACTTGTTTAATGGTCTTTCTGTCAACAACTACATGCAGATCTACCTCCTGTTCACCTATCCACATTACTTCAGTCTTCTCCAGATTCATTTGGAGGCCGTGTTCTCTGAAGGTGTTACTCCATTCTTGCAATGATGTCTGTAGTTCCTCTTTGTTATCAGCCACCACTGCTAAGTTGTCTGCATACAGTATCTTCTTAAGTTCTTCCTGCTCCGACATCTTTCCACTGATCAGGTTCATCACCATAATGAAATGCAGGGGACTCAAGGCACTTCCCTGTCCGAGTCCTACTTCCACTCCAAATTGTTCCAATGTTTCTCCTTTGACTCTCACTACCGCTGTTGTCTCCTTGTACATTTACTCCACCATTCTGGCTTCTGCTTCTTCCATCCATCTCATGACTGCAAATGCGAGTTCTGTCGGCATGGTGTCAAATGCCTTTTCCAGATCTACAAAACCGAATGCTACATCCTTATAAATTCTCTCTTCTTCTCGATAATTTGTCTGATGGCAAACAAGCCATCATCTGTTCCTCTCCCTTTCCTAAATCCCAGCTGATTCTCTCCGATTTTGCTCTCCACTGTAAGCTTCACCCTAGCATCCAGTATCCTTTCCAACAATTTCAGGGCTTGCCTCAGTAATGTGATGCCTCTGTATCTCCCTGGGTCATGGATGTCCCCTTTCCCTTTCCATATCGGCACAATCACTCCTCTTCACCACTCTGCTGGTATCTCTCCTGCTGTGAAGCACACATTAAACAGCCTCGTCAGCCACTTGATTCCAACTAGTCTGTTTGCTTTCACCATTTCCACTGAGAATTCATCCACTCCTACGGCCTTTCCTGTTTTCATCTTCTTTACTACCTCTTCTTCTGTTATTGTTCTCACCTCCAGCTTTCTCCTTACTGTATGAGGTATCTCTATCTCATATTCTTCCTCCGGATTTAGTAGTTTCTTGAAGTACTCCTCCCAAACATCCAGCACTTGTTTTGCTCCAGTAACCAGTGTCGCATCCCTCTTCATTGCTGATGTTCGTATAGTAACTTTGCAGTATCTGGCAAGTTTGAAGATAAATTTTTCCCTCCATCTTCTTCAAACCTATCACATAATTCCTGCTGTTTTTCATCTCTTGCTTTAGCAACTGCCTTATTTTCTGCCTTCTTCTTCTCTCGGTACTTCTGCTTCAGCCTTGTCTTTTCTTCATCACTCACTTCTTCCACACACTTCAGTGCCTCCTTTTTTCTTGTATTGCTTGTTCAACTTCCTGGTTCCACCACCACTGTTCTTTCGGCTTTGTGTGGGCTTTCCTGATGTTCGGCCACATATCTCCTCAGCTGTTCTAACAAAGCCTTCCTTAAGTGCTTTCCACTCTGACCGTATAAAAGTGGAGGGGGCTCATATACTAATTATAAAAATGTCGGTCAGTCGCATTTGAATTATTGCATATATAATGATTGTATATATATGTATAAATTATATATTTGTAAATATTATATTTATTATTATTTAAATTTGTTGACATTACTATTAGAAATATTGAAACAAGCCAAGAAATTGTAGCGTCATTACATTCAAGGATTATGATAGTTGCTCTTTGCATGTGTTGTGTCATAACACGGTTACATACCTACATAAGACATTCATTATGGAAAATTATCAATGTTTTAAATACAAGGGAGGCACAGGGGTCTGAGAATTAGTACACACTGTACGAAGAGGTAAATGTTAATAATTGTGAATGATGCCCTACCAGATACATGTGCTTGTAAGCTCCGGATATTTGTGACATATGGGCTGTGTGCTGGTGTCTTCAGTGAAATTGATGCTACGCCTTCAGTGGGAGTTGTATCAGAATGTACTTCAACGGAACGAAAGCAGTCAGCTTGCAGGAAGCATATTGATCCGTACACATTCAACATAAACACTGAAGTGGTGGGTCATTTATCAACTGTTCAACATACAGACATACAGTCTTATTAGAAAATATCATCTTTGACGTTGTGTAAGCGATAATCATTCATATGTGTGTGTGTACAATCATTTATATTAAATTAATGTATTATATATATGTGTATTTAATATTGGCTTTATTACACTCATGGTTGGCAATAGTTAATTGATAAACATTTTGTTATTTAGCATGTTACTGTTGATTTATTACACATAGCTTTAATTGTGAAATCTAGAGTGTTCATGATTAAAGCGTCAAATGAAATATTTATTTTTAAATATGCTCATTTAATAATATGTAGTAATTACTGATTGTGTTTCATTAATTAATCCCTTCAGAATTTCAAATAGATGTAGCATTCAGTGCTTAAATAAAACAATACGTATAATGCGTTTGATGTTGAAGAAGGCACCAGTTATGAAAAAACACAAGAAGTCTGTGTTCTCTGAAACGGACGAAGGAGCAGAAACAAGGTTTGTTTTATCCACATTTTGTGCCTGTACCTTTACTCAATCTTATGGGTGCAAAAGGCAATAAATTATAATTATTATATTATACTAACACTGCTGTCATGTCAGTTCGTAAGGTCGTTAACTTCACACATTCTGTGTCAATGCCATTCAAACTAATGTACATAACTAGCATTAATAGTTTGTACTGATTTCTAAGTGTAAACTGACTTAGCAACTTTTTACTGATAAATAAATTGTATAGTCTTTGTAATTTAATAATAAATATTTGTAATCATAATATCTACCAAACATAATTTGATATACATATATATATATATACATATATATATATATAATTTATGCATATTATTTATATATTTATTTGTTAATAATTTGTGTTGTTATTACATGTATTATTATATTGCTATATTATGCTATTTAAACTAATTCTTATTATTAGTATTTCCATCTATGTATTTGTTTACCTAGCAACCCTAGGCCATGTAATTAATTTGTATTACATATGCTGATGTGGTACTACAACAAATTATATATATTATTACTAGAATAAGAGAATTGATTTAAGTTTTTAAATGATGCATGAATGGTTCGGCCCTTAAAACTAGTGTAAACTAAGCATGGTACAGTGTGAAAATAAAATTTTCAATTAATAAATCAGGATTAGTTGTGGTTGTTGTCTGTATGAAGGAGTGAGGTGAGCTGGCTGGGCAGTACGGCACGCAAAGGCAAGACCCGACCAGCGAGGACATACGGGAACAGGGCAGGCAAGATACCTGTCCACACCACTGCACCATCAGACTCTGAGGGCGTTCAGTCTGACCAGGGCGAACCACTGCAGCTGATACATAAGGTGATGACACACTCAAGTATATTGCATATACATATTTATAGGTAGAAATACTGAAAGATATTCACTCACTGACTGGATGACTCAGATTATTTGTTATGTGATGCTGCTCTGGGCTATCCATTCCAGCAGAGTTGCTCTGCATCACGTGTCCTTTGTTTTTGACAGCAGTTAACTGTTATACAAAGGAATAGACAGTGCACTTTGTGAAATGTAGGTGCAATGTATACAGTCATATTTAACTTATTTATTTACCTTACTTTTCCTTATCTCTTAAAGACTACTGGTAAGCGAAATGAATCTTTTTTATTCCCAATCTAAATTAAAAAATAGTGTCCTGATATTCTATACAATTCAACAAATTTGTTAGCCCCCTTCATCACCCTTTTCAAAGCCCCTTTTGTTCGCACTTTACTGTACATTTTCAGCAGTTTGTTGTGACACCTAGCGGTCATTGTGACGTCACCGTTGGTAGCATTGCTAGGATTTAGCATTACGTCCATCTATGCGGGTTGGTGTTTCAGGCCATACCTAAAATTGCAATTACGGAATTTTTTTATATCACCATAAAGACAATAATCTTACCTACAAATGTGTCACTGGATGCACACAGGAATTTTTTTTACTTTTTGAGTTATTGCTGTTTGAACATACCAAATGCTCAAACTTGCGATGGGATTTAATATTTGTTGATATCGCAGTAAAGATACTAATCTTATTTACAAGTTGTTCACTGCATGTAACCAGGATTTGTGTTTAGTTTTGAGTTATTGCCGTTTAGACACAGCGATTGCTTAATCCTGCAATGTGTATGCGGCATCGGATATAATGCAAGATTGAGCATTCAATCGATCAATTACAATCAATCACAATACTTTATTGTGATTGATTCATTTGGAGTGTAGCGTGATGTTCAAACGGCAATAACTAAAAAAGTTAACACAATGCCTGAGTACATCCAGCAACAACTCGTAGATAAGAATATTATCTTTATGGTCATGTATCACAACATATTAAATTCCGCTATTGCAATTTCATGTACAGTTTGAAGCAACAGACTGCTCCGCCACTCGCTGCGGTAAAGGATAGGGTCCACTCAGCGGCCCTACCTGTGGTGATGTAAACAACATCTGATGGGCTGTAATAACCAAATGACTACGTTTGAGTGGGCTTAGTGACATTAGTTCACAACGATCAGGCTTCATATTTCACATTACTTAACAAGAGTATTAAATTTATGTATACAAAGTTTAAAAGACATTAAAAATTTCATTTCACTTAGTCTTTAAGCATTTTACATTTTAGTTTTTTAATTAACCCCATTGAGCAAGTCTTTTAACCTGGAATTATTTATAATCCAGTATGTCCCGGTTGGCATGTCACAATCAAAATTGTGTGCATTATTTTCATCAAGCTATATCTTTGCCACCATTGTAGATAACGGTTATATACGTGAATTACATTACTATTACTGCATGACCATTCATAAATTAAACATTCCTGCATACAGTTGTCACTTAAAGAAACTTTGCCGTATGTTTTTGTCATAAAGATACACTTGTTGCCAAAATTAAGAAAAATATATGACCGAATGCAGGAACACACCATGTTTTTATCATACATTGAATTATTTTTTAATGGCTTGATGGAGCTTTTGGTAACATGATGGATAGGTCAATTAATAAACGTGTATGTATGCACTGGCTGGGCAGAAGAAGGCCATGAGGAAGAGAAAGAAGGTAGATTCTCCGAGGCTTACTGAAGGAGAAGACAGTGAGGCTGAGCCACTATACTACCGGCCCAACCACAAGAAGTCTGCTGCAGATAAGGAGAATGATCCCACTGCACTGACTAAGCACAGGAAGGGAACACCTCAGAGGAAAGACTTTGTTGCATCTTTCAAAGTAAGGCATAACATTTGGTTTAAGAGTGTTTTATAAATTAATTTTCTCATCACCGATTGATGAGGAAAGTGGTGGATGGCTGTATTATTGGTTAATACATGTTAATTAGCCTCTGTTTTATTGACTGGTGCACATCACACAAACTACGATTATATTTTGATATGAAATATTTTAATTCAACATACATGTAAATACTTGGTGATGTAATGTTTTGTTGCAGTCTTCACTTCAGAGGTTTAATACGCCAAATGTAATGACCCCAGTTACACCCAAGACACCTACAAGCAGCAAGGGTTCATATAAAGCCACACAGTATCAGGCCCTGAATGTGCAAATAAACAAGACCCCAGTTACTCCAGGTTCACGTAAGTCACCGGATATTTTCTCCTTACCCTTGCATATTCTTCATTTTGTTTCATGTCGGTAATAAACCTGGTTTGGAAGTACCTGAATAATACCACCTGATTTGAAATGACTGCTGGAGAGAACAGATTGTGTCATCAACACTGAGTTTTTGCATCAGCTTGTTTTTGCACCATTTGATCGAGATGCAATGTACTTGAAACATTGTGGGACTAAGAACAATTACGTTTATCCCTGTGTGATGCACCTCATACCATATTGTGTCTTAGGTTTGGATATCTCCGTCGAAGAATTCAGATTTGAGAACGTAGAACTGACACCACATGTAGCACTTGACTCTCCAATTATGGTATTATCTTCTGTGTATTTCTTATAAAAATATTAATGAGTTACAGTTATATTAGCATTTTTGAATTGGTTGTATATGATCTCTACACACAAACTTCATTAGTACCAAGATATTGCCATGATACAAGAACTTTATTGTCCATTTAAAACATTGCATTAGAAACAATCATATTCCTTTAGGTACACATTAAATTGTCAGTGATAAAATTGGTAAAGCATATTGTCAGCAATGAAACTGGTAACAACACATGTTACACAATATTTCAAACATGTGTTGCAGGAAACATAATTTCACACTGACATGATGGAAGGAATAACAGATTCCTTTAAAAGTTACAAATAAAGGCATTACTTTTCTTTCAACCATGACATTTTGGCACCCGTGATGCAAACTGTCTAGGATAAAAAAGTTAACATACTCCACTCCTATACACGCACATACACGCAGAGTCGCACGCATTCACACACACACACGCACACACGCACAAACACGCACACACAGTCACACACACGCACGCACGCACGCACGCACGCACGCACGCACGCACGCACGCACGCACGCACGCACGCACGCACGCACGCACGCACGCACGCACATGTTTATACAGAATTAATAATACTCGTATGCATATATAGGTGACATATTGTCACCACTTGCCTTGTGAGTTAAGTCGCACACAATCTCCATGTTGTAGTTACTACAAGATGAAGCAGATGACATGAATCTGGCTGAGAGTGCAGATGAGAACATGGAAGCACTCACTCATATGTCTAGTGTGAGGAGTTGCAGCACACCGAGAAGCCACAGAAGTCTGGTGGGTGAAGTTTGTGCTGTCCCATGTGTGTAGTGTGAATTAAGTCAACAACTACTGGGTAGGCCAACTTGCAGTTCTCATTTAGATCTTGTCAGCAATGACCAAAAGTTCAGTGATGTTACGAAGGTCATACTAGAAATTTAGTCAGTGATGACCATGCAGAAGTGCTTTATACTTGATGTGAAAGAAATGTGTGAAAGTTGTTCATCCAAGTTATTCTATAACTCTTGCACTCACTCAGATGAGTGGACATTAGGCTGTGAAGAAACTAGCACAGGCTTTGAGTGGCAGCAGGAGCAGTGAACTCCACCCCATTGGTTCAGTGTCTATAATGAGAAGTTTGTTTGTTCACATTTCAAATCCAAAAGTTTAAACGTTAAGATGCCTTGTTAATGTAATCATAGTATGTGAATGCATGGAGGAAAATAGAAGGTGTGATGGGAGACAGGCACATATCGCATACACTCAAGGAAAGGTACTATGCGCATGCGTACCACCAGCCTACCTGTATGGCCTAGAGACTACAGCAATGACAGAGAAACAACACGAGAGGGTACAAGTGTGCGAAAACAACTGGGTCAGGAGAATTACAGGGATAAAGAGAATAGATAAGCGATGAGTGGAAGAGCTGAGGGAGGATGTTGGTGTGAAAGAAAGTTTCAAGAAGAAGTTTGTGAGAAGTTGGTTGAACTGGGCAAGACATGTGGAGCAAATGTGAGAAGAACAGATGGCAAAGAAAGCAGATGCCCGGAGAGTGGAGGGAAAAAGAAAACGAGGGTGACCAAGACTGAGGTGGGATTGCGTAAAGAGAGACCTGGAGGGATGGAAAGGGGAATGGAAAAAAAGAGCGAAAGACCGAGGAGAATGGAGAAGGGTGGTAGAGAAAGTAGTGCAAGCACAATGAGGAGGAAGAGAAAGAAAAGAAAATGTTGACGTATCCAAGCCAGCCTCCCCCTGAAGACAGGGAACAACGAGGAGAACAACAACAGTATGATAATTGCCTGACTTTCTGTTTTCACAGGGATGCAAGAGCATGATGTCAGCAAATGACCAGAGAGGGTTAGATTTAGCAGAGGAATTTGAGGATATGACAAAATCAGGTATGTCTCACCCTAGGTATACTGTTTAAATACCCCATATTGTCACTACTATTTCAATGCTTTGTGAAGTGAAACATCATTATTCATAGTCATTACAATTATTACAATATATATGAGTTCCCTTATTAACTTATACTGCAGACATAACAATTGTTATGTAATGTTATTAACATTACACTTGGTTAGTAAAACTAACATTTACCATACAGCATGATTTATTATTTGATGTTACTATCTTATTTTTGACAATATATAACCAACTGAAGTGGAATGGTATTTCTTTGAAGTTGTATCATATTTAGTAATATGTGATGCGAAGCACATTGAAATACACTAATGATTTGCTAAGTAAGAATGTTTTATTACAACTTATTTATTGAAATTAGATTTTCACAACTTATATATTTCACAAGTTTAATTACTGCATAAATATTTTGTAATATGTAGGACCATATAAGAAAACATCAAGACGGCCAGCTGGGCACAAGCGAAAGCTACAATACGCCATATCCTTTCAGCACTACATATTCTTTGTGTTTATGTGGTCTAAAGTCACATTAGATTTATACTAAAATTGTGTTTGCACAATAAACAAGTAAAATTATTTTCTCTGCCATGTTAAAAATGTTCACTGATGTGGATTTTTCTGTTCAAATCCTTCCTTAATAAAGAGTATTATAATGAGGATGATGACAGAAAGGAGGAGGGACTAGAGGATGAACCTGAGGAGTCGTATGGAGAGGAAGACAAGGGAGAACAAGTGTCTCCCCTTGAAGTGTCCATCAGACCAAGGAAGCTGTTCCATGACAATATCACTTCAGGTATAGTAAAGTGGAGACCCCAGTAAAGTATTAAGGTAACAGAGAGTGTTTCACTGTGGTGGTTAACGTGCTTATTGTTTTCTCAAGTTACACTAAGTTAGCAACTGTGGGCATCCATTTATATCTTACTGTATTAGAACATGTAACCCTCTGTCCCATTCATCTGTATTGCCAAAAAAACCTTTAGAACCCCACATATAACACATTACCAAGATATCTTGGAACACATTTAAATACAATTAGCTTAGTATCAATTATCAGTTTTTTTCTAGAGGCAATTGACATATTTTGTATTTTTTTAGCAAATAAATGTTGGTGGATCTAGAAAATCATGCACTGGTTGTTAGTTGGTACTGGTAGGAAATTAATGAATAGTATTGCATTCATATTTTGAATGAATTGCCATAACATATCATAGATGTCAACATAACTTTCACATAACATTGCAAGAAGTGTTAATATATTATGGTTTCCATGCAACAACTATGGCTTACTTTAAAAAACAGTGATCTTTATTCTTTGGTATAAATACCTGCCTTTTAATATTAATCAACTATTTATGTATTTAGAACATCATTAATGTATACAAAAGCAAAGACTGCGACTGTTGCACCAATATCTGTAGGCTTTCTTTAGAATTACACTGGTGTTAGACATACAACCTGCCACTTTCAGAGGGAACACCTGTTCCTGGGATTGATGACATTCCTGAAGAAAAACTTGACGAAGATGAGGATGAAATGGAAGAGGAAGGCACAACCACTGTATCTGAAGTGGGCACAAGCCTCCCAGGGGATTTTGATATAGGGCTCAGCATTGCTGGCTTGGGCAAGTCATTTGGGGCAGAACTGCAGAGAAACCTGTTGGTAAGTTCAGTAGGATTTAACAGGATCGATGGCTATGTTTGTGCATACCAACTTTGTCTACAACAGAGAGAGAGGAGAGAGAGGAGAGAGAGGAGAGAGGAAAGAGGAGAGAGAGGAGAGAGATGTGAGAGAGTTGAGAGAGGAGAAAGAGGAGGGAGGGGGAGAGAGGAGAGAGAGGAGAGAGAGGAGAGAGAGAGGAGAGAGAGGAGAGAGAGCGAACATTGAGGAACAGCAAACTTAACTAAATGAAGTCTGGTGCCACCTGATGCTACAGAATCAGAATGGATCATTAAATAACTAATATGAATAATATTATCATGGCGATCTGTTATCTTGAGAGCATTATAATAAAAGGGGTTGAACAGTGCCGTAAGTTAGTAACTAAAACTTTAATTTCATAAATGTGTCAGGCATTTTAAAACATCATTTTTCAACATAACTGACCTCAACCAAAATTTTGACAATATAATTTTTATTAGGATGTTTGAAATGATTATTGGAGATATAAGTCATCGACACAATAATTATTTTTGTTTTCTTCATATTCTTTTATATTCCTTGACAGTTACTTTAAAAGTATGACATTTTGCTAGGCATATACATTTCTGATATAATGTCAGATATCAGGCATTATGTAGCCATAATTTACTTACTTATGCCGTTCGCTCCATGCGGAGCATAAACCATCAACGGTGACTCTCCAGTGCACACAACTTTGGGCAATCTTCTCTATTTCTATCCGGGTGTAGCCACTCCTTTGTACTTCTGCAGCCATGTCTCTTTGCCATGGGTTTCTTGGCTTTCCTCGCCTTCTTTTTCCTTGAGGATTCCATGTCAGAGACTGTCATGTGATGTGTGTTGTTGGCTTTCTCAGTGTGTGTGTCCAATCCAACCCCATTTCCTCCTCCGGATCTGCTTGGCGACGGGTTCTTGGCTAGTCCTTTCCCATAGGTCCTCGTTTCTGATTTTGTCTTGCCATTTTATGCATAGAATTCTTCGCAGACATCGGTTAAGGAAAGTCTGGATTTTGCCAAGTGTTGTTTTTGTCATTCTCCGTGTTTCAGAGCCATACAACAATACTGATTTTTGTGGAATTCCAGATGTTTTCTTAGTATCAGGAATGCTGTCCATGCCTTGCCCACTCTTGCAGCAATGCCTGTCTCTGTACCAACTTGTTTGTTTATTATGCTCCCTAAGTATGTAAATGAATCCACTTCCTCCAGGGGCTCTCCGCCTGCTATAACTGGGTAGTCGCTCCTACTGTGTACTTTCATGATCTTGGTTTTGCTTCTGTTGATCTTCAGTCCTGTCTTTGCTGATGTTGATTCCAAGAATGTCGTGTTGTCCTGCATCTGTTTGTGGATGTGTCATAGTAGTGCCAGGTCAACAGCAAAGTCCAAGTCCTCCAGCAGAGTCCATGGTGTCCACTGTATGCCATTTCGTCGGTGGTGGTCCTCATAATCCAGTCGATCATGAGGATGAACAGGAAAGGTGACAGCAGGCATCCCTGCCGAACCCCTGTCTCAACATCGAAACTATCTGATAGTCGTCCTCCATGCACCACCTGGCAAAACATTCCTTGGTAGGTGCTCTGGATCACGGAGATTACCTTTTCTGAAATGCCATAATGTCTCATCAGATTCCAGAGTGTCTGTCTTTCCACAGTAGCCATAATTTACTATACCTTTATAGCATGTCAAACTTCTGTTGATACCGCGATCATGTCCATGAACAATGTAAGCAGTAATCATGAAGAATATATCACGTTTGTTCAGGCCAGAAAACAAAGTGTGGAGCAGTTGACCAAACACGCAATAAAAGTGACACAAAGACAGGTGACATCTTTCTGGAGTCAACAACACATGTCAAGGTATGTGACACTGTACAAGTCATAAGTCATGTAAATCCAGTGGTACAATATTTCATAATTACGATAGCTGTGTTCTTATTGTGTAACATCATTGTTTTGCAGTATAGACTAAGCAAAACAAAAAAGTTGATTTGACTAGTACACATGAATATGTTGTATATATTTATATAACATTATTACTATACAGTCATGTAGACTGTCCTCAGCATGAGTGCAGTAAAAATGGCAAGGCCAGACTTTTTAGTGCTTTGGGCCAAATCTGCGTACACCGTCAGCCGTTAGCTACCATATCTCAGAAACTGTTCAGCAACTTTTTCTCTAATTTTGCATATACATATCTTAGGGTACTGCCACTATGCACAAGAAATCTGAATTAGATTAAATCATTCTACCCCCCCAGGACCCCCAAAACTGGTAAATTTTTACATTTTGCCCATTTTTTCAAAAACTCTTCAGTAACTTTTTCTCAGATTTTGCAGACATTTCAAGTGGTAGTGCCATTATACACAAGAAATCACTAATTGATTGAACAGAAAATGTGTGCACATTTTCTTAAACAACCTTTAACCCATTTTATCCGGGATGCGGTTCTATTCGTAGTTACCCTTTGTATCCGGAGTACAAAGGATTACTACGACTAGAATTTGCACTACGAAGTCTGCACTTGGCATGGAAATCCTGCACTGTAGTGTTATGGATCCCTATTGTTTGATTAAAATTGAATGATGTCAGTATCTTGTCATTATTTCAAAACACGTAGGCATCACCAAATCGGCGCCGTTCATTGGTTATTCGATGTAGAAGTTGGCTACTCCCTTGTAAATCAAAACCAAAGGTGGCAGACAAGTCGCAAATATCGTAAATTTTCGACAATTTTTGAAGGATAACTGCTAATTTACTTCATACTGGTGATAACAAGAAGGCAGACAAGTGGATAAACGATATAATCTGCATGTACATGCTAACTGGTGCGATATTTGTCTGTTAAAATGTACTTTGAAGGCTTTGAAAATTGGAGTGAACTGATAATGGCACCTATTTTCGCCCACTTTGTGCCACAACGCATTTTCAGCAACAACAAACTTACTTTCAATGACAGTAACTGTTTCACAAATAAATTTACATCAGAATGTTGACCAAATTTATTACTTTAATTTGTTGGTTTATTTGTTATAAGCAACAAAACACAAAAATAGATATACAGTAGTTGACAGAAGATATTAAACAAATTTGCATAAATCCACTCGGTGACGGCACACGCTGCCATTCTATTCTTTCACATTGGTTGTTACTACAGAATTGAAGATAATGAGAGATAACTATCCAAGATACGTGAACATGTTTTATACATTGTTTTCAGGGGAGAATGGTGTATAAAATAAAATCAACTTGCTCATTGAGATGTTGCCTCCTCCAATGAGAAAATGTCTGGTGAAAAGTACCATAAGTGACAAAATGCAACACAAATTTGAATTTGTTGGGAAGTGTTTTGCCATATGCCACATAGTAAATGTTATCAAACAACTAATTTGTAAATACAACTTCAGAGCTTATTTTATCGGCTTTCTAATGGTATATCACATTTAAACATTGGTTGAGAAATAATAACGTTATGTCCATTTTAAACAAAGGCCTGTCATTTTCTAATACTGACAACATTATTTCTTGGATATGGTCAGGAACTGGCTGCAATTCGTCTGCACTAGCTTCAGAATAAAATGGGATAACGTAGATTTGTATACTGCCAAAACCAGCAGACTGTTTAGTACCCATAATATAATGTGTCCACTTGATAGTTATGTATCATAATGTTCATGGATCTATGTGTATGTATACATTTTTCATGTATTAAAAAATGTGCGAATGTGTTTACTTAAGACTAAGTATGTGCTCCATGCCTCAAAAGAATCCCGAGCTATTTTCAACTAATAAACTCTTGAAAACACAATCTTTGAGTACGGGAGGTGCCGTCTGGTGGGCAACAATGGGTCCCCAGCGCAAACTATGAACGCAGCACTGCTAGTGGCAGACCAAGGAACTAGTGAAGTTGTGAGCACAGTGTAGTGATATTTGCGAGTTCCAGAGAACAATAACATTACAATACTGCTCATTCTATTCTATAAAGATTAACAAATTCATTCCATGTTGTGCTGAGTATTGGATATATCATACAGTACATAATGCATTATTTATTTCTTGTATGTCAGTTAATGTTTTTCTGGACAAACTATTTTATTTTGCGCAATCTCAAAACAGTATTTCGCAGCCTGGATCTACTGTAAGTGCCATTTTGTGAAAAATATTTTATTTCCAGGTGTATCTTCACTGGCATGCATATAGTCTCCACTAAGCATGTCAACACTTTACTTACATCATAACCCTTAATGATCTGTAACTATGATTCACCAAAAATCATTTGATTAATAATTACAAACTCACAATATAATCCAAAGGACTTCAGGCCTCTAGGCCCATTTATTATTAAGTACAAATTTATATAACTTTTGAAGTTAAAAATAGTCTAAATATCTTCAATGGCTATTATTCTATATAAATGTATGCTTAATAAATGAGTTATTGTGTGTGTTCTTGCAAGAAAACAACTACTGAATGAGTTCCGAGAGAGTCTCCTTCAAGAAGTCTACAGCTTGGAGAAAGACTGTAGCAGGTGTACAGAGGCAGAAGAGAAAGTACTTGTGAGTGTCCACAAACAGTCAGTAATTACATTTTCCATATATTTTCTTCTATGACATTCAGTCATAATGCTGTCCTGTGACATCTGAGCAGGAATCATAGTATTTCATATTTGAAAGTGAAATAATTGCTTGATTGATTTATTGCTTGATTGATAATGTTAATGTCTGTAAAATTACAGATTTGAAACTAGGAATATTTAATATGGTTTGAACGGTTTGATTGGAAGTGGTTTTCATTTAGTCAGGTTTTAGCTTCAAGCATAGAAGTAACTTCTGAAACCGTCAGTGAAACAATTCACTGACATGTAGGTAAATGTTTCTTGTGATTCTCCTGTAGTGTTATCTTGGGTAAGCTGATTAATTTGAACTTGTCCTAGGCATGTATCAAGCAACAGCAGAAGGTCATTGACAGCTGTAAGCAGTCACAAGGAAAACGGTGCAGTATTCATTGCTTCTTCTCATATACAACCTGCTCAAAGGCGACACAACAAAGTAAAATATAGGTCAAGATAAATTCGGATAAGATAAGCCAACAAATGTGATCTGGATTTCTGAAATTAATACGGAATGTTTCAAATAATGGAATACTTTAGTTTTAATTTAAAAAGTAACAGTTATATATATTTATCAAGTTTACAGTAACTTTATGTTGTTGTTTTGCATATCTGCATGTGTTCTATTCCCAGTCCTAATTACCTAGAATTTGAATAACACAATTAATCATATATAATTGTTGCTGATGAATTTGATATTTATATCGATTAAAAATTATATAAATTAGTAAAACAAATATTAATTATACATTCCAAAATTTGAGTTGTCAACTTACAATTGAAAATAGATTTGACATTACCCTTACATAATACCTTTTACATTTTGTTTGCAGTCTGCAAAATCTACATATGATGCAGGATGAATTCACAAGGACGTTGAGAAAGTTGGACACGAAAGAAAATGGACAGTTGGTAAGAAAGAACAGTTGAGATATTTTTGTTTTTGGTAGAAACTTAACGGTAAAAAGTTTGTTATTAATGTTAGAATGGTAGGTGATTAATGGTACAAATGTACTGGTCAGTTCTGTCAGCATGTATGGAATGGGGTATGCGTGTGTGCGTGCATGCGTGCGTGCGTGTGTGGATGCATACGCGTTATTGCATGGGGGGGTACATTAATGTTCTCAGATATACAGTTGTGTTGCAGCTCAATGTCTTGGCTGGTTAGTGGAGACCACCATATGCTACTGCAGCTGACACATGTCCTTGCTGCATAGGACTGATCAGTTTTAGCTTGTCAGTGTTTTATTTGAAACACCCATTCTTTCAGCTTTCTGTGTATAATATGCCAGGTGCCGAGTGACCCGGCTGTTTTAATTGACTTATCCATCATGTGACCTGTTGCCTAGCAAAAGGTTCGTCAAACCATCAAAAAATGATGGACGCCGAACTCGTGGAGCATTTTGAAACTCCATTGTATGTTTTATTGAAATTCTGGTCCCGAAACATTATGGTAGAGTTTTTAATCTGATAACTGTGTGGGGATGTTTGATTTAGTAGGTGTCATGCTGCAGTAATAATGTAATGTATATATATCACTGTTTTGTTATGAACATTGTTGGCAGAGGTCACGTGCATAGTCTTGATTGTGGTGTTAGCAATCCATGACATAGTGGATCCATCAATTATTTTTTCAAAAGACTGGGCCGCCAGCTCAGGATACACACACCCTATGTCTGCTGCTCATGCACATAGTACCATTGCAGAGCTAGAACTGAGATTTGTCATAACACATTGTGACTACCGGTATATCCGTGTTCACGTACTAATGCTGTTTTCACCTGTAGGGCACAATTAGGGAAACAATGAAGATGGAGATGCAGGCTCTACAGAAGAAATTGCTTCAGCAATCAGTGAGTCCTCTGTCATTATGTTAACATAGCTTTTATACATCACCTCCAATTAATGTAATATGTCATACTGTTACATCTGGATTGATACATTTATCATGTGATCCATAGCATGATTATATAATTTTTTTTCTAATTTTTAAATATTAATTTATTATTCATTTGACTTAGTGGTGAAATCTTAGTTTTTACCATAACAGTCAGTACATGGAAATGTGCATCCTGTTAAAATAAATTACTAATTCAGGTCATAAATGGTTTATGTCTTTATATATGTAAACTTTCTTGAACACGTCACGACAGATACACTTGAAGGTCATGAGCACAGTCAACATTGGAAGAAGAACAATCACAAACGTGCAATTTGCCGATGACATTGATGCCATGGTAGGAGAATAAGAACTGGCCAACTCTGTGAAATGCCTAGTCAAATCCTCTTCAGACTATGGGATTGAAATTAATGCAGAGAAAACAAAGTTCGTAACTAACAACTCACATGGTGTATAAAGATGGATACATGTCAATGGGAAAGAACTAGAAACCGGTGCCAATGTCAAATATCTTGGTGCAAAGCTGTCTAATGAAGGAAAAAAAACAAAAGTCCTTTCAAGAATTGAACACACATCAGCTGCACTTGCAAGACTAAAACAGCAACATCACCCTAACAGACAAAATAAGACTGATGCATGCACTTGTCATATTAAGCTTTCTGTATGTTAGCGAGATATGGATCCTAACATCCGAACTAAAACTAAAAATAAGAATACAAGCTTTGGAGATGAGATGTTCCAGAAAAATCTTGCATATCCCATACACAGACCATATGAGAAAGTCAGAAATATAATCAGGCAAACATTGGACAACACGAAAACATCCTGTCTACAGCCACAGGACGCAACCTGAGATGCTATGGACATGTCAGAAGACCTACTGGCCTGGCAAGAACCATACTCCAAAGTATAGTGAGAGGAAAAAGAAGGAGAGGCAAGCAGAAACAGAATTGGCATTACCACATCAAAGAATAGGCAGGTCCCGACTTCTAAGAATCACAAATGGCAGCAAAAGACTGGCAAAGGTGGAAACAGATTGTGCAATCTTTGTCAGAGGTACCCTATCAGCCACACATGGATATGGGCAGGTGAGGTGAATCTGTCAAGGCACATAGGCAGCACCTGTCACTGGAGATAAATTAATGAACCTAATAAAATTTGCAGAGAGAGCTTCCTGTTACCCCTCCACGTACAAATTCCTTTTTATGCTTGGTCTGATGTGCAAAAAGAGGTTTAGGATTAGGTCGAAGGTTAGATTGAAGATACATTTGACAAGATTGACAGGTGTTTACATGCATGTGTACCATTATGTCACTGACACTCACAGTGCTGACATCATTCAACTAGATCTCCTAAACAACCTTCCCTCTCTCTTTTTGTTGCAGCAACGGCAGGAGATGAACCAAGTGAAGAGAGCCATGCAGACACTCTTCATGTGAAGTGAATACACATTTAAGTATAGCTATTCGTGGCTGCACGTTGTGGTTATAATGTCGAGGAGAGATCATATTGGTTGAACTCATGTCTTCAGCATTAATGAGCTAAATAAGTTATTGCTTTGACTACTGTCATGTGTTATGATAATATATTAATATCTCGTTGATAAGGAAACTGTGACAACAGAGTTACTGTTTATATAAATATTTATTTAAATGTAAGTTATTTGTTACAGTTGTTGTTTAATATATAAGGCATTTTAACAGGTAAACTGGGTACCATAACACATGCAATTAAGCTGTGGATAAGTATGTTGCCCATTATGTTGTTGGCAAAGTTGTTTTCATACAGACCGAGGAGCTGTGGAAGCTGCAGACTAACTGATGAATATATAGTTCTATATTATGTTTGGTGTTACTTAGTTAATCACAAATAAAAACATTTCCTCGCCATTCTTTGTATTGTATTTGTTGTATCACAACCTGGCAAACTAATTAAAATGAGCTTCAGGTTCCATATGTCTACACCAATTCAGCTGGTGTTTTTGCAACCTTAGTAGTGGTAATGCATAAGTTAGCTTTACTCTTTAGTGGGAAATTACATAAGAGAGGGAACACAAACAGGTCCTTTATGTTTTAGCCTTGCAAGAAACGTCAGATGTTCTGCATAATGTGTTACTTCTGAAGGTTTAGCACTTTTAGAATGTTTTATAAATATTGGTTGCAAAAGCAGTTATTGCAGAAAGCATAACCCGTATTTTCATGTAAAGTTAAATGTAAACAGATGATGTTCTTTGTTATAGTTATACAGGGTCCTTATAAACCGACGCTTATTTCCTGTACAGGCTGCATAGTGGTAATCTGTTATTCCTTGATAAGCGTGAATATAAACTCACTTTTTTATACTGTTGTTACTTTATTTTCCCAGTTCGGCAACAACAGCATTTACTTGCATAAACAAAAAACTGCTAATGTAATCATATATGATAGATATTGTAGAATACACAAGATTAGTTTAAATTCCTCCAAATGTAATAAGACGTCACATTTCGCATCTGTCAATCGGGAGGGAAACCACCAGTAGGGAAGACACGTCTAGTCGCCGAATAAGCATTTGACGACTTTGTGGTTTGCGTTGAAGCGTCCGAGCAGCCTGCATTGCCTCCGTTTACAGCGACTCGTGAAGTTACACGACATCTGGAAATAGAGGCAGTCGCTGTAGGCCATACAGCCGGCCGCACAGTGGACGTCACCCTTAGACTGCTTGCAGTGGAGTGTCGTCGTTTGTACGCCTTCCAAAGTCGAACCGTCTAGCAAATAAACAATTTTTTCAGTATCGTTGTACCAAGCCGAACACAAACCGATTATTATCGATCTCTCTAAGTTACAATGCAAACCCAACAACTACGCTACATTTGATCTGATTCTCACAACGCGTTAACGACATGCATTATGGCTGCAGGAAGCAGCGAAGACAGGAACGCGTTACGTGCAACCCCTCCGCGTAAAAATCTGATGTCAATCTTGCCAAAAATACCTTCAACCTAACCAGAACCTTCAACCTAACACTAAACTTTGCACATCAAACCAACAATTTGTAGCCGTACTTGGAGGGGTTGTAGGAAGTTCCCTCCGCAAACACGGCTAGTTCTTGTGCCTTTAGAAGGACAGTGAAGCAGACAGTGCATATACAGTGTTTGGCTACAGTTTGTAGATTAGGTTTATCTGTGATACAATACGTACTTATGACAGAGAATGCGGCAACGCGACTGTTGGTCTCGTTGAGGAGTATGCGGTCTGCCCAGCCAGCTTGCATCACGTCCGGCTGCCACGGCAGACCCATCTGATATAGCAGCACGAGTGCTGGCAACATCGACACAAGACGCTTAAACGTCGATAGTTTCGTCGATGTCGGAATCATGTGCACAATGCACACTTGATCCGGAAAACAGGTGTATGATTGGTACATTCAGGCATAATTTCTTTGAGGCGCAGTCGAATTTCACACAATATGGATAAGAAAAGTTAATAGTGACACTAAATGGCGCAAAGTTTAAACATAGGGCTGTTGTTTAGTGTATTGTAGTAGACATCTGTGATGACGGAGATCAGTGGTAGACGTTCGTTACGACCTTTACCAGGCAATAATTAGGCTTGTATGAAAATAATATGCTATTATTATTATAATGTTATGCCATTTGCGTTTTACAACCCGACGTAGTTAACAACTGGTTTGATTGACGTGAACTAAAGCTGCAATGTCACGTGAGAAAGTTCAATATAAAAGCAGTAGGTCTACGTACGTTTCTTGCAAACGAATCCGCTGTGCTTTGAGTTGCATTTGTCCAGTTTGTAGTGGCCGGGTTTAGTTGATGAGTCGACATGTATAGCCAGACACTCTTTTTTTCTTTTTTCCCCTGTTTTTCCATCTACAACACACGTTTGATTCACCCAACTACGCATCGGTGAAAAAAACGCTGTGGCAACGTAGAGGAAGTCTGGGCCAAATTAGTTATTATGTTACCTAGCAACGAATAATTAGATTCAGAAGCTAATGATAATGTATGAAAATAAACACTACTGCCCATATTTGGTAAACGTAGTATAACTGGTGGTGCATAAAATCGGTTGCGGGACTTAATATTGTAAGATTAGCATTAGTGCTGTATGACGAAGCGACGAGAACTCACGACTAGACCACTATATAGGCGCGAGTAGAACCGTTCCTCAAGCAGCTCGTTATAGATGCGTTGTTCCATTAATGTATCACAATAACACTTACAAACAGCACTCACTTATCACATCGGGCACGTGATAACCCGTAGAACCGTCATGCCATTTGCATAAGTAACGATCGTTTTTGTGGTCTAGAGTGCAGACACCAATCCACGCCGCGCCTTTGACTCTGTCCCCAGAAAATTTCTGCAAATTGAACGGGTCGTAATGTGTGCAAGACACGAGAACAAAATGCAGAAGACGGCATTCTGGTCAGGAGTTACACATCCAGTTAAATCAGCAGACGAGGAAACATTTTACTTTACTTGTGCACTTTTCTTGGTGTAACGAAGTACCCATTTTACATGACTTGTAACATAGTACAATTACGTGTGTTTTTGTAGGTGAAATGAAGTAGAAATGAAGCAAACGGGTGTGCATGCGCGTACATGCGTGCGTGCGTGTGTAGCAACAGGAACATGTTACTATATACATATTACTGTGCTTCAACGCCAAAACTGGCGACACTCACCAGGTTGTCTCTGAGGAAGGCGAGCTCTGTGGATGTCCACACACTAGCGAGAGAGGCCGAGACGCCAGCGCAGTAGCTCTCGGCTTCGGCGTAGGTCATGTCGCGACCCATGAACAGATAGCAGCAGTTATTTCTACACACCCAGTCGGAGTCGTCATGACCTGTTGATGTGTCATAATATATGGTTGTTGTTGACAAGCAAATTGCATAGAATACGAGTTTTTTAAATAGGTTATTCTACATATCCTGTGCTGTGAGATATTTGACGACGAGAACCATAAAATATAGCGACCAGAACCGTTACAAAGATATACGTCTCGGAATAACACAGCCGTCTTTAATACGCTCACCAGATAAATATATTACACAAAGAAAGAAGAATGACCTGAGAAAAGAGGTTGGAATGCAATGCAGCCTAACAGGTGGATTATTGAGAAGCCGGATGAAATGGGCAGGCCACTTGGCAAGGATGGATGCCGGAAAATAGCAGAGGCGGAGCAACATAAAGAACACAGAAAAAGGCCACAGCTGAGATGGGAGGACTGCGTCAGGAGGGACATGAGAAGATGAGGATGAAAGATGGAGAGAGGGAGCGATGGACAGACACTTTGGAGAAAAAAACAGCAGTTCAGCTTTACTGTATATGATCCTCACCTCTGTACAGCTGGGAACAAAGAGAAGAGCAACATAACATAGATGTACCTTGATTCTTGATGGCAGGCCTATTTGGATGTCGATCAATAATTAAATCAAAATTAAAACGTAATTAAACATTTTGAAATAAGCCGATCTACAATGATTAACGTTACACAAAATACGGAATTATGGATACTAAAAATAATCGTGTGTTTGCAATTTTACATAATCTAGGGCATCAGTATTTAATATTGGAGTAATTACCCCCTTAAGGGGTAATTCGGACATTTTCCGGGGGTGAAACAACCTTTTAAAGTGTTGATTTTTCAGTAATTATTATTTATTACGACTACGCTCTTGTAGCATGCTACATTGAAGAAACATGTTGTGGAAAGACGTAGGCCTACCAGAAGTTAAGAATATATCATACTGAAAGTAAGAAGTCATTTACAAACGGAGAGGATATCATCAAGCCATGTCTTGTTGAAACATTGATACTTGTCCTTAGTGACGAAAAAGCGAGACAGATGAACCAGGTATCTCCCCAGGACCGTGATAACTGAATATCTGAGCGAGGTCACTTGGATCAGGCCATTTTAGTTGCATAAGTGTTAGCAAACTCCCCGATGCTTCGCACTTCAATTGAATGAATCAACATATGCTATCTGCTGTGCACAATTGCTTGTACCTGAAAAAAAACGACTGTCTTGTCTAAACTGTTTACCATGTAGTGCCACGAACCCCAGAATGTGGGGAGGTTGGATCCAATTTAAGTGTCCATTTCTTCCATATGGAGGATCGCTGGTTATCATGGAAACAGCATGTCATTGTGTTTTCGAATTAAGAAGAAAGATCATCATGTTCTTGGAAAGGGGAGAAGCGCTGGAGACCAAAATTGCAGGTGACGATGTCAAACAAAGAGGCCATACATCTATTATAATCTATTGGAAGTGATTGGTGTGATCACTCAGCTGAACCTCTCACAAGAAAGGAATATGGTGTTATCACAGCTCAAGGCTAGGTTGTTAGCTCATTCGCAAATCCAGTTTTACCGTCATGAAGTGCGTGCTAACGGGATCTCCTATGATCTCCAAATTGTCAACGCCACTTGAAGAGAACGAAAAGTACTGCCTGTTTGCTGGTGATATCATGCCGCACATTCCACAGAAGAGGCCATCTTTGAATTATTTCCAGATCTGCTCTGGTCCACTGTGAGAAGAATGCATGGATAGTGATACTTTTTTGGTGAATGGAGGAGTCGTCAAAGTAGAAAGACCAGTTTCTTGGTCTGTGAGAAGATAGCATGCAGAACGAAGACTTTCATTATTATGACCTGGTAACATGGTAGTGAATACCCAAATCACTCTGGCAACTGACAAAGCTCTTATAGTCCTTGTCCAAATGCATTGCTGTGAAGAACTGGCATTTCTACAAGGATCAACCAATTAAAACCAATACACAAAATGTATTGGATCTTGTTGATTACCTGCAATGTGCAGTTGTTGTTTATTGTTGTTGCAAAATAAAATTTGATTTGATAATACTCTATCAAATTTTATATTCCATTGTCACGAAATGGCTAACATTTTGGGGGAAATGACCCTGTAGTGCACCAGAAATTGTTTTTGATTAATTCTATCTTTATGAAAAAGATATTACGTGATACGTACATGGGTCAAAAGTCGTATTGTGTTATTATTATTGACAAAAACAACGTGTCCACTACCCCAAGGATGGCGTTATAATGTGCCAACAATTCGTCACTTACCAGTGGCGATTACAAAGATGAAAGCAACTTTGAGAGCAAGGCGAAACATCTTTCAATAGCGATCGACTGTGCTGCACAACACGTATCTCCTCTTTCGCGTCCAGGCTGCTGCGTGGACGCCAACCAGAACCGCGACAACGCCCTGTCACGTGATGTTTGTGCTTGACAATTACCAATTACTTATTAACTGCACGTTTAACACTATGCAATGTCGTTGTTGTCTATTTTGTACTCGGAATCAAATCTTTATTTTGAACACGGTCAATGAAATATAGGCCTAACCCACTACAGCAGCCGAGAGCTTTGTTGTGTACTAAAATCGTTCTCATAGTAAAGATAATCAGTCAACCGCAGCGACACTAAGCGAATCAATCAAATCAATATTTTACCATAATGTCATAAGTGAGCTTTGTTGTGTACTAAAATCGTTCTCATAGTAAAGATAATCAGTCAACCGCAGCGACATTAAGCGAATCAATCAAATCAATATTTTAACATAATGTCATAAGTGAATATAGGCTACCATCGGGATCGTTTAGAACATCAACATTACGGCTACCCGAAGGCCGGTACGAATGCAGTCCGAATATGCGAAATTCATATTTTTTATTAAATGACCATGTTGCGACTACCACGAATATCTGTCAGTATTACATTCACTCTCTGATCAACCCTCGTCATTTTGAACTGGCAATGATGTGACTATAAATTCCCGCGATTATAGGTCGTGTCCTGAAACAATGGCATGTTTGTGCCGACGCGTGATGGAATTTGGAATTGAGTTAGTCTCGCTAAACCGACTCTCGCCTGGCTGCGTGACTTCGCCAGAACGATAATCTGGCTGTGAATGGCCCTTTTGAATGTTATGCCATGATAGCTGCCACCTGGTGAATATGCATGTGAATAAAAGGCAATAAACTACGAAAAAAGTTTAATGTCGGTTTATTTTGTGTGTGACATGTTTCAGTATAAGTTTAATGTTGAATAGTTGTTACAGTATAGTATTATATTATAACAATATATCCTTATTGAATTTGTTATTTCATAGTTGGCCTGAGAACCAATCGTCGTCTCTACCCGAATCTGGGGTAAAGTCCCTTACAGGTAACTATGGTTGGATTAATAATCCAGGCCGTTGTGTCGGGCCAATGCTGCCACCTCACGGCGGCTGGATAATCGATATAATCGAGGCTAGAATGCACATTTTTTGGCCGGTAGCATTAAGAACTTATATATTACTGTCAGACATTAGATATGTCACTATCCATAAAAATATTGCAGCATAGTTTCGGTTCCACGGTAAACAATACACAACATTCAATTGTGTATAGCCAAGATGGCGGATCACCTTGACGACTGGATACCGAACAAGGGCAATGACGTTGTCGCGCTTACATTTATCCGGGCGTTAAATTTTATCCGGGTGATGTTTATGTGCATATGTAAGGCATAATATTTGGTACCAGTGGATCACGTAGTGATAAATAATATCCGGTAGTTAAATAGGTTTCGTTTGTTGGCGTGACGTGTGCGTGGAGTTGAAACTGTTTTACGACAGACATTGTTTATATATGTGGGAAGCAAACATTTTTAAATTTATGTATATATACAGTCATTTGCAAAAGTTTAAGACAAGGCAAGATGTTTTGAAGGAATTTGACAAAACTATGATTTTTTGGCCTTCACATAACATTATATCAATTTATTTCGCCAAATAAACGTAGTACAACATAATATGAAACTTCATGTCGTCCAAAAGTGTCAGTGTCTCTACTTTTTAGTATTTAGTGTGGCCTCCTTTGCTGTCAATGACCGCCTGGATGCGATACGGCAAGCTAGAAACCAGAGATTCGCAGTACTCCTGGGTGATTTCGGTGACCCAAACGTCCTTGATAGCTTGTTTCAAGTTTTGAGCGCTTGGTGGTTGTTTGTCTGCCACCTTATCTTTCATTATAGTCCACAGGTTCTCAATGGGATTTAGATCTGGGCTGTTACCAGGCCATTCCAGCACGGAGATGTTGTTCTTCTTGAGGAAATCAGTGGCTACCTTGAATCGGTGACAAGGAGCGCCATCTTGCATGGAAATCGTACATTTGTGGATGTCCATATGCAGTTTCAGCTCCTCCACGTAGAAGCAACTCCACATACCTAGGTCCATTCATAGTGGTATTAGGTGGAATAAAATACAGACTAGAAGGGCCAAAACATGACATGGCACCCCAAATCATCTGACTTGGCAGGTGTTTCATTGTGGCTGCTGTATATTTCTCATCAAATCGCTTACCTACTGGCCGCCTAACGTGCCTCTTGCGAGGTATAAACTGTTGCATGGTCGATTCATCTGAGAACAACACGTTCTTCCACTGCGCGAGAGTCCAGTGACGATGTCGCCTGGCAAAGTCCAGTCTCTTTTTTTCATCACAGGTGTCAGGCGTGGCTTCCGGGCCGGCTTGTGGGACTTGAGCCCAAATTCCTTGCTGAGACGTCTCGAAACAGTACTGAGACTTATTTCCGTACCTTTTAAGTGTAAAGCAGCCCGAATTTTCTTGCATGAACTCATTGGCGAGCACATCACGATGCGTCTCATTGCGTGGTCATCCCTGAGCGTAGTTTTCTGTGGACGACCACTCCTTTTTACTGTCACGAAAAGTGCCATCAGTATTGAATTTGACGTTGGCGTTGTGCACGGCTGTCTTGGAATAACGTAATTTAGCACTAATGTCTCTTTCCGTATATCCTTCTCCATGTAGAGTCACTATTTGTGCCATTAGAACATCTGTCAAAGACAATTGTATGCCCATTTCAGGGATGAAGACAAAGCTGAAAAAACACCTAATCGATACTGACAGCAGCAAACAAATGACCTGGAAGTACTGAATAGGCGTATTGCTTCAAGGCCCAAATAGGATGATGCAATCCAGACATTATCTGATGCAATCTGATGCCATACCATAAAATGCTTAAAAATCGTGCCTGGTCTTAAACTGTTGCAAATGTATACACACACACACACACGTGTGTGTGTGTGTGTGTGCGTGCGTGCGTGCGTGCGTGCGTGCGCGCGCGTGTGTGTGTGTGTGTGTGTGTGTGTGTGTGTGTGTGTGTGTGTGTGTGTGTGTGTGTGTGTGTGTGTGTGTGTGTGTGTGTGTGTGTGTGTGTGATTATAAACATGCATAACGTCCGAATAAATGAAAACGCGACAGTCGTAGTTGGTGCTACATACATTCCCCTAGATACGCGCACGCGAAGAAACGTCACCCGGATATTATTTAATGCCCGGATAAATGTAAGCACGCCACCGTACGACTGATGGACTCAAATGACAAATCAGCTACGTCGCGGTTTGCTTATAGATACTTCAATATCAATATTATGCACTTGACTAAATCGAAACGAAACCCCAATAATCTACTATCACACGCAGTGCCTCATTCGGTTTTGTGCTATAAAGAAACAGCCAGCGCTTGTCAATGAACCATCTGAACCACCCAGCAAAACCAACCAACCCGTTCAAATTCATGTATTCCATCGTCCCAACAAGAGAGAAATTCCATGATAGGAATACCTTTCCTGTAGACAGAAGAAGACCACCTCAATCATTCTTGCTGCAAGGAAAAAGACGATGCTAGGATCTTTGGACTTGGGGAAGATATACTTGCAAGGGAAGCGTATTACATCCCGTGTCAGAGTGACTACGTAAGACATGAAACGAAGGGGGAAGTCAAATATAAAGAAACACAAGTGAAGTCTTCCGAAAATCGTCGATGTTCCTTAAGAATTAAGTCATCAAAAAAAACTTCCATGTTTGCGACAGTAGTGTTAAGTTTGTTCAAAGAACAGTTCCTTGCTGTCAGAGAAACTAAAGATGACATCAATAAGAACTCAGCAATCTGTGCAAAGTCTCATGTTGAAAGTGAGTGGACGTTTTAAGGACAAACAAGCAAAGAAATCATGCAGTTTCATTTTCCATTCGCTACTCACCTCTAACGAGATGATTGTTTTGTTAAATTATGCAGATGATAAGACCGAAGCAATCAGATGTGCAAATATGGCTTTGTTTCTTGTAATACTCTCGCCAAAGACCCCGTCACCCACCCCAGTTCGCACTCTTAAGGAGATCGCTCCTCACATTCCCCACCTGGTGCTCCTGTTCTTTCGTACGCTCATCGAGGTTTGCAACATAAACCAGAGTTGCGCCACTCCAGCAACGTGATCAAGAAAATAACACTGACCAGTGCTTCGGATGCTGTGTTTAATGTAGCAGAGAAGCAGTTCGTCCTTGGATGCACTTGCTCTAGGGTTGGGAACATTGACTTGATAGAAATCATTGCTGAACATCCTGCATCTCTTTGGCCATTGCATCAGATGCGATGAAGTGAAGCGGTTTGAGGATGAAATTACCTACACGTGCTGTGATGAAGAACGGGAAACACCTGCTGACCTTAACCTCCACAAGCAATTAAGAACAGCGTGAGTTTGGGACAAATATGGTGCTAACACGGAGACACTAGATGACAAAAACCACTGCATTCCACGGGGGAATATGTTGCCAGAACAAACTGCCATCACATACATACTCGGATGCATAGCCCATTAATCCAGTACATAGGCGTCAGAACGTTGTGAAAATTATGGGGCTGAGGCTCACAAAACCTTACAACTGTAACACCGGGCCACCTGAGGCTCGCCAAAAATCCCAACTGCACCTGTCTTGAGGCTCACAACAAAACCTCTAACTGCACCCTTGCCAAAATATCGGGGGCTAATAATACTTCCAGCCCCATCACCAAATATATTGGGGGCTGAGTCCCCCCCAACAAAAATAAACCCCCAGGTTCCGACGCCTATACAGTATAGACACTGACCGGTCGGACGAGGAGGCACCTTGATGGGAGCGTGAAGGTAATTCCTACTTTTCTCTGATTAATGTGTTAATAATTAATCTGCATATAGCAATTTAATTAAATAATCACAATGATGTGTAATTATTTATCACAATCAGCTTACGTACACCAACGTTGTCATTACTAAGCAATATTTACGTAGCAACTGATAATTTATATATTATTATATTACATTTTGCGGCATATCAAGTGGCGCCATCTACCGGGTCACGAAATCCACTAGGTGATTGCATGTATATTAATAACGTTTTCGTCAATGTTTGGGGGTTGCTGACAGGGAGTACCAACCACCTAAAGTTGCTGTTATTGGCCATATCGTACTCGGAGAAAACCAGGGGAACTTTTGAAACTGCTTTAGCATTGGCATCGTTTACACAAATAAATGTACTTTTACCCCACTTCAAGGGGTGGTTTCGGGGGCAATCCACCACCCCAGGCCCGGCAGCAACTTATTTTGTGATGTCGGGGGATGGTTACTTTAGTCCTTTTTACATAAATAAACGTTGTGGGTTCCAGCTCTAAACAGGTCACGTGATGGATAGGTTAATTGGTGGATCCTCTACGTTGCGGTTTCCATACATCACAATCAAAACTTTGCTCCAGCGTGACTTTGGTCAACCTTTGCCTTTTCCAACAATGCTGATAGCGGTCATTTAATGTGAATTAAGTTAAAGGTAAGTTCTTATATAGCGGAATATCCAGTCCTCAGAACTGATCAAAGCGCTTTACACTTTACTCTTTAGAATAAAATTTCTGTTGCGTTATGACACCTCATAGATCAAGCATTCCTGCAAACAGTTGTCACTTTAAAACTTGTCCTTGTGTTTCCTTGGGTTCAGAATTATAATACAATTTTCGACGAAATGCATAAACGCATCACGTGTTCGGCACCCATTTTGCCGTCTTCACGGTACTTTTAGTTAGGCAACAGTCACGTGTTGAATAGGTTAATTATGCAAACGTCATCAATTCATAGCATGCCATCAAACGTTCTTGATGAACTCGGCCAACATGGATGAACTCGCCACAAAATGGGTTGAATTCTGCGACTACGGATTTTGAATAGAGCAACACCTTTGGGAAACACGGCCTGTGAATGAATGTGGAGAATATTGAAGAAATGTGGATAGGAGAACAGGAGTTGTATATGCAGGCAGTTTTCGTCGGAAAGACCACGAAACAAGTGAACAGATTCGTATACTTTGGCGATACAGTGTGTGAGGATAGAGGGAGTAGTACAGAAATACAGGGAGCTGGATGCAAGCAGGAGCGGCAGCATAGAAGAGGTTGGTAGGCATTATGTGGAACAAAAATTGGGTTGGGAAAACGGGCATTGACAGAGAAACAGGAGAAGAAATTACAGATAGTCGGAAATATATAACTGGGTCAGAATAATACCAATAGAAGATAGAAGGAATAAGAGAAGACAGTTGTTGAAAGCAGATAGATATGCACAGGAATAGCATATATATATATATATATATATATATATATATACACACACACACATACGTGTATATATAAGATGAGTGAAGACAGACACACAAATAGATCATGGAAAACAAACAGAAGACGGTGGTAGAAAATGTAAAGGAGATGAGAGAAGTAGAGCGATGTAGTAAACAATACAGATTAAGTTACCAAGTAATGTGGACCCAATCCTGCAAAGGAACAAGGGAAAGAAGAATATTAACTAAGATAGATTGTTTCGGTTTTTGTCGGACCATAACAAACATGACAGTGTGTCAAAACAAATATTTGAGTCGCTTTCAAAATGGATCGTGTTCATCTATGGACCACTTGGTGGCGTTGTGGACCACCAGGGCGCTTTCTTTAATTGACACTACACCAGAAGATCGTCAAGACCCAAGTAGTACGTGTATACAATATTTACCAAAAGTGCACAATCTCTGTGCTTATCCGCCTAACTGTGATCCACTTCATACAACACATGGACGTTCCGCACCGGAGATGAGACGAATTGGAATAAAGGCTACCCGAATTGACTACTACCTTCATTACAGATAAATCACATCACGAATGGCAGACAGTGTACAGCTTCGGAGTAACACCTGCTCACGTCACCAACAATAGACATATGCAATGGGTAGAACACGTAGAGCAACGAAGGAAGAGAAGAAGAACAAGAAGAAGAAGGCGATGAAGAAGAAGACAATAGAAGTTGATGAAAAGGAGGAAAAACAAACTACAC
>OZ023208.1:29866802-29989302 GCA_963995525.1 Escarpia spicata | reverse complement strand
GCTGGTAGTCGGGAAGCATCAGCAACTGTGGAGGATTAAGGATTGTAAAGAACTGTGGCTGGATAATACGTAGCAACATAAACATAGCAGTGGTGTTCGTTGTGCATATACAGGCGAAGAATAAACAAGACCGTCGGCTGCAAGACAGTTAAGTATTGTCAGTGTAAAGAAAATGTTGCTGCTGTGAGCATGAGAGAGCGTGAAGGCTTACTATGACGAGCTGTATAAGAATGTGGCGGTCTGTAGGGATAATGGAAAGGCACTTTTTGGTGCTGCATATGAGCTCTGTTGAAGTACATCCGGAAAAGGCAAAAATCAAGTATTAGTAACCATGGGTGAGACTAATGACCAACTACAGTAGGCGACATGCAACAAGTAGAAACCCTTGAACGATATAGTGAAGTTCAAACCTGCTGCATATTAGGCGCAGAAGAAGAAAATAACAAAAAGTGCTGTCAACGACGCAATAAAAGATACATAAGCAGATATCTATACAGAAAGGTAGACGGTGCTTTGTGTCAAAAGTTGTTATACTGTGCAGGACGAGAGGAGACAAGCAGGAAGGAGCAATGACCTGAAGGCAAGGGCGGTGACCAAGGATAGAAATGACGAGAAAGGATTATTATGTGAAACAGAAATGTGAGAAACAATATGTTGTGTGCTTTCAGGACACTACATGGCATTCAAGTAGCTATAGAGTAATACAGTTAGCGCCCCGAAACGTAATATGTATATTTATTATTTATGTTATATAACTTGACCAAATATTGTCACCTTCCATTTCATCGACATCCCGTGGCTCGCACTCTGCAGCAAACTTGTTGCTAATGAGTTGTATCGTCTCGACAGGCTACGTCGAGTGCATACGACTATTGTTGGAATTCGGGGCTAAGGGTACGGCCCGCATGAGCATGGGCTGGACCCCGGCTCACAGTTCGGCGGAGGCCGGCAAGCTGCTGGCATTGCGAGCCCTCGTCACTGCCGGAGTGGCCATCGACAGGAAGGACAAATACGGTGACACACCGCGACGGGTCGCCGAGATATACGGACACCGCGAGTGTGCCGCCTTCCTCGCTCAGTATGTAACAGAACGAGATCATGTCAACTAGAAACTGGTCACGCTCAGTATGTAGAAGAACTACATAATTCCAACTAGAAACCTTCCTCACTGAGTATATAATAAAATGGCATAATGCCAAGTAGAAGTCTTCCTCGCTCAGTATGTAACAGATCGACATAATGTCAACTAGAAGCCTTCCACTCTCAGTATGTAGTGGAAAGACACAATGTCAACCAGAAGTCTTCAACCAAATTCGGCGCATTCGTAAAAACTTGATCATATCACCACTGCCACAACTTACATTTCATGTGCAGATTTTGCTCATAGTTTTCAATTGGCAAACCCCTGGTAAATCGTGGGAAAAGTATTGATAGAAACCATTGATTAGAAAGTTGTTAGCCTACTTTTGAAACTATGTCACCTTGCTTAAGCGCGCGGTTCCAGTGACGTAACAAGTCGTTTGCAAAGATGACGTTATCCAGCCTTCCAATCGTTTACACCACTTCACCAGCCTGCCATTTTGAATTTGTAATCACTTTGCGACAATATTCGCCAATAGTGATATATAACAAGTGGCACAACTGTTGATCAGTACAGTTTTAAACATTATCATGATACTGTGTCATGTTGCTTGACACTGTTGATGCTATTCTCTTCTTGGTTTATGTCGCATTTAATGTAATACATTATGGAGATGCCAAATATTAAAGAATGATGTTTGTTGTATGCAAATATTACAAACACGTATTCGGTAGGTGGCACCACTGGATACCGCGAAGCCATCACGTGATTGTGTGTTGTTGCAGGGCGGAGCGAGATAAGCAGACTGACATGCAGACCGGAGTCCGCTCCCTGTCACCCAAATCAAGCGAGTCCGACGACTCATACGAGGATGCGTACGAAAAGGATCCATGGTTCTACAGGAAATACTGACCTGTGACCTCTGACGTCATATCGACGTAACAAAGCTACGCGTGAACTGATAATGGCGCAGGTTGCCGACATTTGTTGATACGCTTAGCAACGGAAACAATATATGGAGATCAGACTCAAGACGATAACCTCCTTCGCACGTCTCGAGTAGCTGAGTGGACAGTGGCGATGGTGTGACCTACGGCGAGAACGACTAGGCATATACCTATGGTTTTGATTACACAAGAACTGACATAATTTAGATTTATAGGGCCTACTTGGCTACTGTCGTGTTTGCTATAACGCGTCTAAGACTAATGCAGGCTAGTCCCGTCGATCTTATATTTCCGACACAACTTGACACTGTGGTAAGGCCTACGACATGACATTGTAGTAAGGCCTGCGATTTGACATTGTGGTAAGGCCTGCGACTTGACATTGTGGTATAGCCTGCGACTTGACATTGTGGTGCGACTTCACATCGTGGACTTGACGTTGTGGTAAACTGTTGACATTGTGGTGGGACTTGAAATTGTATTATGACATTGCCACAATTTTATTCACCGAAACCTGTATAACATTACCATTATCCATATATATATATATATATATATATATAGATTAGCGGTAAATAAATACCAGTGTAAATGCTTCTAATTAATCACATTTGACATCTTATGCCCTTATCGTCTAGTAGTTGTTCAAGTTTTTCTACGGACCGCTCTGCATATAGATTCATTTAAATTAATATTAAACAACTCTAGAATGTCTGGTCATGTTGAAGACATTTACCTGTCGGAATTTCGATACACTCACTAGTTCGTATGCACTAGAGTAGTTTGAAATTAATTTGAAAACACACACCTCCCCAATTATGCACGATTGTATACGCTGCAACGGTTGATATGTGATCGTAGACAATCAGGCGGTGTGCAGCGGGATTTATATTCATATAGTGCTTTACATAGGCTCGGGAACGGGGGGGGGGCAGGGGAGGGGGGCAGCTGACCCCTGGAAGTTCTCTGGGGGCAGACGTATGGTTTTGCCCCCCTATTAAATGTGAGCGTGAAAGTTAGTTTTTGTGGCGAGCGTCAATGGCGGGTGGAAATGTAAATTTTATGAGACGATTAATGTGTATTTTTGTCGACTGTGAAAGGTGTGTGTATTTGGAAGGCAGACATGTGGTTTTCTGCCCCCCCTTTCCTCCCCCGTTTTCCGATGTCACAGTCGAGCCAACCGAAGGAAGATGTGAAGGAAGCTCCCCCAATATGAATTTCTATCCCGTGCCACTGGTGCCTTAATTACAACGTAACATTTATTTGAAAACACTCTAGAGTATTTTCAAATAAATTTCAAAACATCTATTGTCACTACAGTAAATAACACTACAGACATGGACAGGAAGCTAGACTGGAGAAGAGAGAGTTACTATTGATTGGGCAGCAAAACAAAGAGCTGGAAATACACCTGGAGGGGAAGAAACTAAAACAAAGATTCCGTTCTGTATACCTGGGTGGAGCGATTTTCCGGAACGACATCTCGGACACCGAAATTTGCAGGAGAATAAAGGCAGGGGCGAACGACTGGAGGAAAGTCGAAGGTGTGGTGAGAGAAAGATGCATATTGCGTAAAATCAAAGGAAAAGTGCTCTGCTCATGTGTGACCCCCGCATATCTGTATGGCCTAGAGGCTATGGCAATGACAGAAAAAAAACAGGAGAGGGTATAGGTTTGCGAAAACAACTAGGTCAGAAGTATTGCGGGTGTGAAAAGAAATGATAAGCGAAGAATGGAAGAGCTGAGAGAGGAAGTTGGAGTAAAACGAAGCATTAGGAAGAAGCTGATGAAAAGTCAACTGAAGTGGGCTGGACATTTGGAGAGAATGGGACTAGAACGATTGGCAAAGAAACCAGATGCCCGGAGAATGAAGGGTGAGAAGGAGGCGAGGAATACCTAGACTGCGATGGGAGAACTGTGTAAAGAGAGATTTTGAAGTATTGGGAGGGGAATAGAGACAGTTGGTGGAGAGAGCAGTGCAAGATCCGTGAGGAAAAAGAGGAACTGAAAAAACATGACAGAAATCGAGGATTGGATTCGAGGCCAGCCTCACCCCTGACAAACAGGGAAACAAGATGAGAACAACAACTGCAGTGTTTTTCAGGGTGTTTTGAAATTGCCACACCTGCTTACAGAATGTTGAAAGGGTCTTGTAGAAAATGGAAAATTGATCCTGATATTGACATCCATTGACTTAACTCGTCATGACAGGCTTCGATTGGTTGTATTGCATCATCAAAGTTTGACTGTGTGGGATCAACTGAGTTGTGTGTTGTGGCCCCCCGTCACGTACGCAAAATTAAAATTCTAAATGTCCCCAAGTCTTGAAACAATTATACTGACATATATCAGATAACTATCCATAAAATTCAGCAACATGAAACAGAATAATTAAATCAGTGTACTTTTGAAATATTTTGTGCAATTTAATCTAATATGTTGCCAATGGTCAATCTGGTGCAACTCATTATTTAAAGGTGCAAATCACGAACGTAACTGGTGTTGGTAGCGTTCTGCATAGATCGTCTTAAGACACACAATTTACAGAGTTGTTCGATATGAGTGATCTCTGTCCAATTAATGCTGATTTTTACACGCATCATTGTATATACACAATGATGCGTGTAAAAATCAGCATTAATTTGACATAAATCACTCGTATCGAACAACTCTATCAATACATTCGAAAATGGGCAAGAAAGGAGACATTAACGACAACCTTGCAAAATAGTGTTTGCCATATTTGTTTTAAAGGTGATTAATCGATAGGATTTGAAGAATGACCCATAGGGCATATCCATGGCGAGATTCATATTTGTATCAACACTTGAAAGACAGCTGTTATCAGCTGGACGAGTCCATCCGTTGACGACTCGCGAGGGGTGTCCACTGCAGGGTTCGTCGCGCTCTAACTAGCGATCGTGTGGCCGCTGCCGCTGCCACGCTCTTCTTTTGCGACTGCTGAATGTGCCGTTTCCTGTCCTGGTTACCCACCAACTCCATGGGAACGTTCGAGTCACCGAGTTGACGCGCAAACACCTGCCATCCCGTCGGATTGCCGGCGGTCTTGCGGTTGCGCAGGACATCGTTTACGAGATCAACCATGTAACTTCCGCGTACCGCTACTCCTTTGTGCATGAGCTCTCTCCGCGCGCATTCCACGTGACGTCTCCTTTGAGACGTTTCATCAGTTGCGCGGCTTTGCCTCGAAGGGCCTTTGGAACGCTGTTGACGACTTCCGTTTCTATACCTCCCGTCCCTGCCGGAGGCGGGGGCGCCGGGACAATTTCCGCCGCCGCCGTGTCGACTGGCGCTGGGACAATTGCCACCGCCGTGTCGACTGGCGATAGTAGTATATAGGTATGTTTGGTTATCCATCCACAGCCCTTTTTGAGGAGTTTTTGGTTGATAATAGGGAGGTTTCGAAAGCCGCCCCCCTGAGCAAAGTGCGTAGTCACGTGACCGTATGTATGTATAACGAGAGGCGCCCCCTGGCGGGTACGTTAGAGGTGACGCCTCCTAACGGGGAGTGGTGTTATTAGTTGTGTAGGTGAATGCGCGTGTATGAAAGAACTAACGAAACACAAGAGTATACGAGTGCACACGTGTTTTATTGATGAAAGATACAAGCGTATAATATGAAACCGTGTTTTATTAAACGAAGTGCATCAAGACTTGTGGGTGAGTGAACACCGCGACAGAGGTCGTGAGCTTAGGGGTCAATACGACCACGCCAGCGGCTCGTGGGATGATGATGATGGTATACGACTTACGGGTGAGTGAACACCGCGTCAGAGGTCGTGAGCTTACGGGTGTGTGACCACCGCGCCATAGGCTCGAATCGTTAATGACGATGATGATGATGATGATGATAACACCTGTTCGTTAATGAAACACGGTTATTGCAGTTGTTTAAGCCAATCGAATACACGGCAATCGTTTGCTATCAGATCAGAGCCGAAACCTTTTACGAAATCCTTCATGACAACTCCACGACATCGAAACATGAGATAAGCAACACAGTATTGTCCACAAACGTTAGACACGGGACTCTGTAGTCTCTTAGAATTATGAGTCCACGTTACACAATGTTTATTCAAGAAGCGACAAAACTCGACGTGTTGCGGCGGCAGACCGTACGAGCAGAAGTATTCACCGCAACCGTCGGCGTCTACGTATATCGCTATCCAATGTTCACCAGGTTTGTCCGCGTCGTGTGTGTTGCACACGAAGGCGACGGGGTAAGCGTCTATCCGGAGTTCGAGGAGTACGTCTTTGGGTACGATTCCACGCATGACGACACGGGCGTGCGTATCGCGGGTGAGTAGGCGGACGAGCTGTAGGGTTTCCATCAGTTGTCGTAGATGACGTTACGACTCCTGTCGATCTCCAGCACCTTCTCGAATTCGGCGTAGGCGACGACGTTCACAGTGGTTGTCAGCGCGTTGAGGAAATGAATCTCGATGCGCACGTTGCCCTTATGTACCAGATGGAAGCAGCAGTCGTCGCACGCATCGGGGGTGAGGTCCACAGCGAAGAAGGTGTAGCCGTGTCGAAAGTCGTAACGAGTCAAGCCGTTCCCTTCGTCCTGCCACGCCTTACCCGTCGAGGTGAACAGGTTATGGTAGCACCTGACAAAGAGATCGTTCTCGAAGTCGGGCTGGAAAGGTTTGGCGGGTATCTGTCGTCCGTCGATGTACACGGCGAGGAAGTTGATGTTGTTGTTTTTAGCGTGAAAGGGATTTCTGTCGTAGCGTCCGTTGTAGGCGTCGTTATCGATGCAGGCCAGCACGAGACGTTTCGGAAGAACACCGAGAAAGAGGTTCTCGTGCGTATGTGATCGGGCACCTGTGGGAATGGAGTAGACCTTGCATTCGACGGGTCGCACCGGATACTTGGCGGTGGTCTTTTCGAGGGCTTTGATGTGCGCCACCTGTACGCCTGGATTCAGGGTGACCTTTCTGACGAATAGTGTAGCGTTGACGATCTGTATCTTGTAGCCGGGGTTACCTCCACCGGCTATGAGTGCGAACGCATCCTTACTGCGCACCGCACGTATCTTGGCCTCGACACCGTTGATGAGGAGTTTATCCTGATGGGAGAGATCGAGGTGGAGACGTCCCGTCATGTCGACCACGCGACTCTGGGCGATCATGGCGCGTCGGGCGACGAACCCCGCGTTGGCTGTCGGATCGGCACCGTCAATGACGACGGCGTCCATAAGATTAGCCGTGTCCTTGTACCACATCTGACTCGTCAGATACGTCTCCTTGGCATCGTTGCCGTAACTGAGCAGCGTCTCTATGTAGGCGCGGTACGGGTACGTGTTGGTCGAGGAAGTCACGAGCGTTCCGTTCAGGTAGAGGTCGACCTGACTGAACAGCGAATGGAGCCAGTTATTCACGGGTGCAACGGGATCGGCGGCGTCGAGATCGCTTCCGTCGGCACGCGTCACCTTCGCCTGAATGTTTAGCGTCATGCTAGCGAGATCCTGGTAATCGTCTCCCGAACCGGGTACGATGAATTCGATCGGACCACCCGAGTCGAGTGAGGACATCGGTTGGTAGTGGACCGTGCGACTGTCGACGATGCTGGTCTGAGTCGGAGGCACGGTGAAGATATCGAGTTCGCTCTTGAGTATCTCGCATGATAGTTTATGAACGAACGCCATCGTCGAATATATCCGGTTCACGGCGTACCTTCGGTCTCTGCTTCCTTCGACGTCTCGCGGCTGTACTGACTCGTCTCGCGGCGGGCGTGCGTCTTATACCCTTATGCACACCGGGGGTCAAGAGGTCGCTTATCATTGCTCTACCTGCAGCGGTGGCGCGACGTTTGGCAGCCGTTCTGATGTTCTGCCCCGCCAGGACGTCGTCGGCTATACGTGCGCCGGTCGACAGAGCTCTCTTTCCCAACGCCACGGCGCCTCTCTTGACGAGTGGCATGACGCTACGCAGTAGACCTCCGAATAGACTTCCCAGTCCGTGTCCTCGTTGGTATCGGGCACCCGCGAAATAAGGAAGCGCACCACCCGCTTGACGAGCGTAGTAATCGTTGTAATTCATCTCTCTCTCTCTAGAACAGTGGCGTCCGTTGTCGTTGGAAATGAAGTGTCACTGTCACCTTGCCGACTTCGAATGGCACGCGGTGTCCCGTGTCGTCTCTTATATCTATCTCGATCGTACCAAACTCTTTGCAGAGCACGGGTACGTAGTGAGTCTTATCGAAGGTCTTCGATACGACGTCGCCATGACGACCACTCACCGAGACGATGCGCAGCAGCGGTACGAGACTGTCACCGACAACTCGTGGTTCCACGACGTCCGTGTAGATGTAGAGCGATTCCCGTTCCATGGTGACCACGGTGTCACCTTCCACGACACGTACCTTGAACTCGGGAGCCGAGGGGTCCTTCGGGAGAGCCTCCAGCGTAGCGGTACGAAAGCCGAGAACGGTGGTCAGCATAGCAGCGCGGAAGACGGTATTCGGTGCCATGTGCACCGATACCTTACGCGTGATGACGCTGTAGCTCAGTTTCACTCGTCCCTCGCCCACCACGCGACGTAGAGCAGCGTTGATGACGAGTATCAGTGACCACGGATCTTTATAGTGTCCGGTTCCGATTCGGATAATCTCCGTGTGCAGGGATCGAGGGTCTCGATCTTCATCTATCGGTAGTGACACGGCGAACCCCGCTTCGTCGCCTACGATGTTGTACCAACTGTGTGGGTACTGTACCTCCACCAGTCCGCACTCCCATTGTCCCCGTAGTAGGATACGTTTCGGTAGCGTCGTGACGTAGTGGGTCAGCGTGTTGTCGGGGTGCGTGTCCATGGAAGCATTGCTGGGCAACGTGAGATAGAAATCACTCGTCGCCATGTTGTTGTTTCAACGTCGGACTGGGTAGCAGGTAACCCAACGAACTACTCAACAGGGCCGTCCAAAGAGTCGGATTGACGTGGTGACCAAACGTCAGGTTGTAGATGCTGACCAAGATGACCGTGTACAAGACGACGACTTGACACAGAAAGACTATCTCCTCTTTGGGACACGCGGTACCAAATATATGCCACGGAGTCCTCTCTTTCTTTATCGGTGGAGTAGCGTCGACGTCGTCTTCTTCTTCTTCTTCTTCTTCTTCTTCGTCGTCACTAACGGTAATCCGTGATGTCGTCTCGTCTGCCATACGTAGACGACTGATATCGCGACGGGCGCGTGACTAGGCTTTATAGCCGACGAGAGCCTTGGCGTCGATCCAGCTGTTGAATTTCGAAGGGTATCCGAACCATTTCACCAACACCTCCCTCCGCCTGCCTACCTTACGGCGCTGTACTATCGATTCCACGCGGTACAGTTTATCGGCCGGAACCGTCACCTTCTGCAACTCCGGCTCGTAGAAGGTACCTTCCAGTATCTCTCCGAGATCGTCCGTTAGTCGATAGACGGGCGGATCGGACGGATGCACCTCACGTATCGTGAATAGTTCCTCTGTCCAATTCACCGTGTAGCCTTTGGCGAATCGTCTCTTGACCTTGCTGATACGCACGCGATCCCCCACGTGGTACTTGGGTACGCCCTTGCCGTGATGACCACCGTACAGACGCTGCCACACCTCTTCTTGATTAGTCGCATCCACCTGCGACGGAGCCATCCCGATACTACGATGGGGCTTGTCGTTGTACGTGCGCACCAGATCCGGAAGGATATCGATGTATCGCCACGATTCTTTGTGTGTCAGGTATCGCCACAGCCGCGTCATTAGCGTACGATTGAAACGTTCCACGATGCTCGCCTTGATCTCCTCGTTAGAGGCGGAGAAGTGCTGGATGCCGTACCTGTCCAACACACCTCGAACGGTACGGTTATAGAATTCCAGACCTCTATCGGTCTGCAAAAACAACGGCTGTACATTGGCGAAGAGTCCGTTCAGTGCCTTCGACACAGACGTCGCCGACTTGTTCTTTAGCGGAACGCATCGGGCGACTTTCGAGAAGACGTCGATTACCGTGAGCAGGAACGTCGTACCGTCGTTTTCTTTTTTCAGACTGGTCACGTCGACGAGATCGGCTTGCCACTGTTGATCCCGTCCTCCGACGACCGTGCGTCGTCGCTTGAAACGAACTCTGACCGGTTTGTGTAGGGTATAGGCGTTCTGTTCCGATAGCCATTGTTCGACGATCTTTCTCGGTAACCGTGGCACGTTGTACCGCAAAGACGCGATTCCTCCATAACTTCCCACCTTAGCGGGATCGAAGTAGACGTCCTCCAGCTGTTTCCGTCGTCGCACCATGATCGTATGATATAATCACCGATAATGCCACACACGATGGGAAGTGCGGCGTAAGCGACACCGGTATACAGACGATGTAGACTATCCTGTGAATCGCACATTATGTCGGCGAATCGAGACGATGCGCCTCTTTTATCTGAGATCCTCCCATCCCTTACTAGTCGAGGCCGGTGGCGTAGGTAGAGTGGACGGGCTCATTCGGCTCCGCGTGAGGGGTGTCCACTGTAGCGATCGACGCGCTCTACCGACCGACCGTGTGGCCGCTCCTGCTACGGCACTCCTCCTTTGTTCCCGTTGAATGGCCAGTCTCCTGACCTCGTTACCCACCAACTCCATGGGTAGGTTCATGGTGCCGAGTTGACGCGTAAACACCTGCCACCCCGTTGGACTGGCGACGGTCTTGCGTTGACGCAACAGATCGTTCACGAGGTCCACCACGTTACTTCCGGGTACCGCTACGCCTTTGCGCATGAGCTCTCCACGTGCATTCCACACGACGTCTCGTTTCAGACGTTCCATCAGTAGTCTAGCTTTGGTCCGTAGTGCCTTGGGAACGCTGTCGACGACGTCCGCTTCCATACCTGCCGCCACCGCCGCTTCCATACCTGTCGCCCCCGCCTCTGGCGGGGTCGGGTCCGCCGCCGCCGCCGCCGCCGCCGCCGCCGCCGCCGCCGCCGCCGCCGCCGCCGCCGCCGCCGCTGTGACCATCGTGTCCTTGTTGACCGTCATCACGCGCACTGGTTCGCGCACGCGTCGATCGGCCAACGCGTTGTGACGTTGCAACACTTGATTATACATGACGACCTTGTCACCGTCGGCGAGATCTTGTCTGTCGAGTATGACTTTCATCTCGTCGTCGAGCACCTGTACTTTACGTCCTAGGGTATCCGTCGGTACCGGCGCGCGTAGACTATCCAACAGTCGTGGATCTACCAAAGCCATTTTCCGTGTGTGTTCCATCGTCGTCTACTTGAGTAGCACCTGTTTTAGCAAGGGTAGAAAGACCGCACCAGCCAAAGGTGCCAGCAGCGCCGACAGGAACCCACCACCGGTCTGTCCCCCGCCGCCTTGGTTGTTACCGCGTAGCAAGATGCGACGTCTCCTCGCAGCCGGCGCGTCTCTCTTTGCCAAAGCGCGTAGGTTTGTTTTGTACACACTCAGAGCACGTCTCTGCGCTTCGGTCAAGGGCACGTTCTTCTTCAATATGTTGTAGGCACACTCGGCTAGTGCACACAACAGATCGGCGTCGGCGTTTCTGATGATGGCCCGTCTCAATTTCGTGCTCTTGTACCTGTTCAGCGTCTGTATGCAGAGGAGGTGTTTCTTCACGAGTTCGGACATGCTGTTGTCTTCACGATCATACTGCGACTGAAGGGACGAGGCGTGCGCGCGGACGTCTTATACTTTGGGTTGGTACACGTACTGGACACCGTCGTCCGGAAGGACACCCGTGCGCAGACGCATATCGTCGGGCGTGCCCTGTTTCAGATCGACGAGGAGATAACCGTACGGAGGCGTCGTGGCGTCTCGGAACGCTTCCTGTACATACTTCAGGTGTCCCGGATACATCTGTCGCGCCAAGTGTCCGATCTGTGACGCGTCGCGAGGATTCTTGAAGATTACCATGTAGTGTGTGTTCAGACTGATCGTGCGACTCTCCTTGTTCTTCGGAAACAGGTTCTGCACGAGATACAGCACGGACGTGTTCTGGTGATGACTCTTTTTCGTGAACAAGGTCGTGACCCGTTCGTCCGTTTCCGTCATCAGATCGTCGATGACCACGAGGTTACGCGTCGACGCATCGAACGCACCGCTCGGCAAGCCTTCCTCGAATCGTACCAGGTCGTTGTCGACGTAGGCACTCTGCCATACGCCGTAACACCACGTGATCTTCTCTGGAGGCGGATCGATAATCGTCGCGGCGTGACGTAGCAGACGCATCACGAACGTGCTCTTACCACATCCCGTCGGACCCGCGACGATACAGGTGAAGGGGTGTTTCCATCGCGTGTCCATCTAGTAGTAGTAGTCGCTGTTCGACACGTTGTCCGCTGTGCTGTTAGATACTACGACACCTCCGTCACACCAATGAAGGAAGGGATCGCGGAACAAGACGTACAAGACGTACAGACCGAGTATTCCCACTAGTGCTACAGCTACGACCGTGACATGCTGCGCTATGACTATCGATTGCGTGGTATCTGACTAAATAGTGTTATTTTTTTCGTGTGTCTCCCACCTACTAACCGCGTGACAGCTAGAGGCGCCTATAACCCCAACTGACGTAGGGGCGCATTTCCTCATCGTGTCAGCAGTGGTTCGGTGTTACACGTCCACCGGACCCGTGGTGATTCCGTCCTCGTTGACCACGCGCTTGGCATAGAAGTAGGTCAACGCCGCGCGTTCCTGGGTGTACGTCAGCACGGACGAGTGATTGACCCGGAACCCACGGTTCACTCCGCTTCCACTACGACGACTGGTCAGCACGTCCAGGAACGCCTGCTTGTCGATGGCGTTGAGTCGTTTGTTCAGTCCTTTGGTGGTGTATTTATCGACCGTACCCGAACAATAGTAGGTCTTGCTGCACAGTCCCAGGAAACAGTCGCCGGACCATTCGACCTTGAAGAGTCCAGGTGTTCTCTTGTCGTACGCCTTGCGCGCCTTGCAACACGTCTCGGTGCCGTTCCACGGACGTCCGGCCAGGCGACAGCGTATGTAGTCGTTCCGATGATCGTCGCAACATTCGGACGGTAGCCATTCGGAGCGGTGACGATAGTAGTGGTCGCGCAGTGCCGGGGTCACGAGGTCGTCGACGGACTCTCCGGCCAGAGCCAAATAGGCGCTATCCGTATCGGTTTCGCAGTACTCGAACAGCGGACGATCCACGTACCTGACCATGAAGTCGTAGTAGAACTCCAACATGCGCAGTTTGGCCCACTGCAACACGAAGAATCCCACGTGCGTAGGCAGAGCGTATTTGACGGTGCGCTTGTGCATTTCGATCTCGTACGCATCGGCGGTGACGACGTCGAGTTGACGGAAGCGACGATTGTTGATCGCGGACGATGCGCTCTTCTCCGTACAGTAGGTGACTTCGCGGTGCTTATCGACATTGGTGATAAATTTCCCATACGAAGAATTGCCCATAAGTTTGTTGGTATCCGCGATCATGGCCTTGTCGGGATGGGCGTCTCCTTCGCGACGTGCGGTGGACACTGCCTCGCCGAATCGTCGGAAGCAGGCGACCGGTGTGTACTCGATGACCTGGTAGACGTGCGTCACCTCGAGTCCGTGCGCGAGGTACCATCGCAAGAGAGGTGTGGCGAGCAAGATCTTATCTCCACGATAACTCCCGACGAGCATGCGACGCGGAGTCGCCATGATGTCGTGTTCTTCAGCGTAGCGACGCATGAACGGTCCGAGGTCGTCGCGGGTCAGGTGAATGTTCTTGAAGATGGGCTGCATCTCGGCAAAGTGCGCGCGCAGTACCTCCGGTACACGTATGTCGCACTGAATCATACCGAACACGCTACCGTTGCGCACCCCTGTCAGGATCTGTTGTGTCGTCATTTTCCAGCGCACGTGTCGACGACGTTGTCGAACGTCCAGAAACTGTTTCACGCACGGATCGCGTCTCGCGACCTTCCACTCGCATTCCCACATCTCGACGACACTCACAAAGTGTCGAAGATAGGCCGTGTTCTTTTGCGTTTCGGCGAGCAGTTGCGTCATGGGTTTCCCGTTGACCTCGTTGACCTCACGACCGGTACACGGACAACCGTGATAGTAGCATCCGTGAAATTGATAGGCCGTCTTCGTTTCGCTACACCAACCGTCCACCGATAGTTTACCGATGCGCTTCTCTCGACCGTTGGTCTGGTGTCGTATGGTGAGTCCCGTGCTTTCGGACTCCCACGTCAGCCATTCGGCAGCCATCTGACCTGTGGGTTGTGCCGCTTCGGGTCGGAACTCCTTCTCTTCCCGTCGTCGCGTGTACCATCCCGTTGGCATCTCTTGCGATATCGACCACAGATACAATGCATTCGCATCATAGCCGACGATGGACTGACACGTTCGAGCCGCATCACCATAGTCGTTACGACGTATCTTCGTGACCTCCTTCTCGTGGTGTCTGGTGAAGATGAGTGACGGTCCTCCGACGATGTTGTCTCTGACGAGCTGGTGGGCGTCCTTGTTCGTCTCGTTGAAGAGCGTAAAGAACGTCCTCTTCGGTACGTAGGTGAACAGATAGGACAAGGTCAAACCAGGTATACTGATCCCTTGTTTGAACATGTCGATACCGCGGTGTCGGTAGAAGTCGAACTGTTTGTCGATGGCTTCCAAGAACGGCACGACGTCCCTGTTGTTATACCAGACGAGAAAGTCTCGCAGAGTCTCCATGTCGTTGTCTCGCCACACCTTCCGACATCGCGTGTAGTCGTCGTCGGATATACCTTCGTTCTTCAGTCGACTGAAGAAGGCCTCTTTGGGAGGTAGAGCGGTATCGTCGAGTCTCTCCAAGCTGTCCATGTATTCGTGCGGGAAGTGACCTTTCGTGTCTTCGCAACCGTACGCTTTCAGGTACTTGTCGTACGAGAATCCAGGGGCGATATAATGAGTCATATCGAGGAATTTGAGGTCGTCCGTCGATAGACACATAAACGTGTTGCCACGTTTGATCACGTGAAACGCCCCTGCATCCTTCCTCTCTTCCTCCTCCTCTTCCTCCTCGTCCTCTGTTGGTGTCTTTTCGGACAGGAAGTAGGGTACCAGGAACTGTTTGACGACGTTCAGATCGTACCTGCTCGAGTTGAAGCCGATGACGGGCAACTGATGAAGCCAACCGTACAATTGACCCATGAGAGTTTTGTAGGGATTGGTCGGTTTTCGTCGTGACTCGTTGTCGTCTCCTTTTGTAGCGGATGCCTCCTGTTCGTCCCACGTCGTGATAGCCTCCCCGATTTCGCGTAGTGTACCCTCGTACCTGTCTACGATGGCGTCGTAGGCTGCTTCGCTCATCGTCTGAAGGATACCCATCATGTTGGCTACCAACTTGTTGCTGTCACCGTCCGTGATCAGACATTGTACCTGTTCGAATCCGGGTACGTTACTCGCCAGGGACACGCTCAACGGTACGTGACGAGCCACCCAGTGGACTTTGGCGCTGTCCGACGGAAGCTGTGACGTATCGAACCAGGACTCGAAGTCGAAGGTGGCGCGATACGGATAGTAACGCAAACACTCGCTAACGTGAATGTTTTCGTCGTCCAAGCACTGGAAGACTGTCGGCGACGGATGATAGACACCACCGGGATAGATCTTTCGCACGCCTCCCGTACACCCGCGTTCGTGTCGTTCTAGATGGGGGGCGTCTTTCCATAGCGAGTCGCCACACTTCCTACATCGATAAGAGTGACAGTACATGTTCACGTCTTGTATGTAGGAACAGTGTGTCTCGTGAAGATTGACGTACATCGTTTCGGGATAGTGACACAAGGACCGGCGTACGAGTTCGGCAGTCACCTTTCCGCCTTCTTCTTCTGGTTCGACGAGTTTGTAGACGCACACGTTGGTCTCAAAGGTGGTCTCGACGCGATAGATATCGTCCATTGTCACCCCGTCAAAGTCTTTCATTACCACCCCTTCAAAGTCTTTCATTGCCACTCCGTCACGGTTGTACTTCGCGTAGAGTAGCTTCACGGCGGGTTCCAGGTGGTGTCGGTTGCATCCACGGTGTAGAGCCAGACACCGGAAGAGACACAGATTGTCGGTGTACTTCCTGTTGTGATCGTCTCTTTCCAATGCGATGATGGCTTTGTTTCGTTTGATGTAGCTCGGTAGTGTGATGTCCACACATCCTATCGGATGATCTACGATGTGATTGACGAAGAAGGTGACATTCGTGACCACTTCGCACACCCATTGACTGTCCGGACGCTGATTGATGACCCACTGCAGCACGTCTGTTTCTCGGATACGTTCCAGAAACGCATCAAAGTCTGCAGTGTTTGTGATCAGACACGGCTCGTCGAGGTAACGGCCGCAGCAGTTACAAGACGAATGATAATACCTGTACCTGTTCGTGGTCTTGTTCCTTAGAACAAAACCATAACTAAGATTAATCTTAAAGGCGTGCGTCTGTTCGCTGAACATGATCTTCAGTGACGGTTCTAGGGCGCTCGTGTCCAGTGTCGATACTCTGTAATTGTACCTGGATTGCACGGGTCCTCTAGCCTCGTGGTTTCGGATGGTCATCCAGTGCTCTCGGACGACGTCTCGTAGTTCCCTCGATAGAGTATCGGCGAAAGGGAGTTGGGGCGGTGGTTGTATCGGGTCGTCATCGTCGCCACTCACACGTGGTCGCTCTGCGCATCTCGCTCGTTTGCGTAGGGGTGGCTCGCTCGCTTCCGCACGTCGGTTGCATACCGTCTTGATATGACGTACCAGGTGGTTACGTTTCGTGAACTCACGTGCACATATCTCGCATCGGTGTAGTGTTTTTTGTGAGGTGTCACAAGGTTGCCTGTTGTGACGTAGCAGGTTGTCACGTCTCGTGAAGTCTCTTCCACATCTCGAACAGGGGTGCCTAGTACTTTTTGATGGTTCGCCAGATGGCACCACTCGTGGCGCTGGTTTACTGTAAGCATGATCATCGTCGTCGTGTGTTGATGTATGCGTTTGGTCTATGTGGCGTTGTATGTCTGCGTGTGTATCGAGCACGAGACCACAGTGACGACACGTGTGCTGCTTCATCGTCTACCTACAACTGAAGGATAGGAGATCCTTGTACGCGTCTATATAGCCTAGTGTGACGTCATAGGAGCTTGTATGAGTGTGCGTGTATATAGACGGAGGGGTATGTATTCATCGATCGTAACGAGCTATGACAAGAACAACAGACACCGAATTCCTGGATTACATACATACATCTTTATTCGTCGAATTACAAATTAAAAAAGCGAGTATACAAGAAAGCTAAGCTAAGCGTCTACAGTGACAGACAAGCGGCGCCTATAACCCCAGCTATAGCGTAGGGGCGCATTTCCTCTTGTCGTCACTGCAGACGCTTCTGAAGTGAGTCCGTGATATATGCAACGTGCTCAGCGGACTCAATGTTCCGTGCCAGTTCGCGGCAAATCGTCTGCACAGCCGTGTCGAGGTTACATCGTTTGTTGACGAACAGGACCGCCGCTAAACTCTGGATATTTAGTTCTAGGTCCTGTACGCCACCAAACAGCACCGGATGTGTCCACGGCATCGTCGTGTCCGTCTTGGACCACACGATATGTCCGTCGGTGGCTATATCGAGGGTTGAATCATCCGTTCGGAGTGTCTCGTATTCGGATGTATCATCATTATCGCAAATCATGTTCAATGACTCGTCGGACGGTGGCGGTGGTGTTGCATCCTCACACGACATTTGCAGAGTCGTCACGTGACGCTGGGCGTTTAGATGCGTCAGGAGAGTCTGTCGTAGTGGAGTGTGGTGCCGGTGTCTTTTTCTAGGCGCCCACTCTAGCGGCTTCTCATCGTACGCTCTTTGAATGAGAGCTAGTCCGCTAGAGGGGGTAGCGCTGACCTGACAACACAATAACAACAACATCATTAGCAGGGTGTTTCCTCATCCAGGAGAGGTATACCGCGTACACGTAGGATGGCTTGCACACGTGTTATGATGTCACGTGCCCGGTTCGGTGTGTCCACCATAAAGCTGTAATGGTGTACTGCACATCTCACGGTGTCTTGAATCAGATGACTACGTACCAGGTAGATGGTGTTTGTCTCACTTTCGAAAGTGCGCCACAATTCGTTGCTCACGAACCGAACGATAGCATCGCACGCTACCGTCATCAACTCGGAGCACCAGACCTGTCTTCCCGGCTCGTCGTCTTGTAGGTACCAGGGCTGCGGCGCCTTCGGTGAGTCTTCCGTCTCATCCGACACGGTTATACCACGACTACGGAGACTCGTTTTCACTCGTGATACAACATCACGAATAAACCACGGCACGCGCGATGTGCATACCAAATCGGATACTGCCATATCAAAAGCATGAAATATACGCGAACGATTCACTTTATACACGTCTTCGTGAACGTTCGCGTAGCGAAGGTACAGTCCTTCGGCTACCTGACGAATGCATGCGGTGGTTATAGTGGCTATAAATAACTCGTCATCTATCATGTACTCCGTTCGTTTCTGAATTGCATTCACTCTCTCTACTGCCTCCTGTAATTCACTAGGTCTCCGACTCTCATCGTAGTCAGAGAACTCACTATCAAAATCACCATCGTTAGCAACATCATCATTATCCTGATCACTAGACCATGCACATGACCCCACGTAAATGGCACTTGCCTCGTCATTAAACGACAGTCGACGTTTCACTCCACGCACGGGGGTTGCCAGAACTGACTCGTATGACCGAGGAGGCGTCTACAACATACGACAGAACATGTCAAATAGGTAGACAACCTCTAGGAACAGGGTCTCTCTCTCTCTCTCTCTCTCTCTCTCTCTCTCTCTCTCTCTCTCTCTCTCTCTCTCTCTCTCTCTCTCTCTCTCTCTCTCTCTCTCTCTCTCTCTCTCTCTCTCTCTCTCTCTCTCTCTCTCTCTCTCTCTCTCTCTCTCTCTCTCTCTCTCTCTCTCTCTCTCTCTCTCTCTCTCTCTCTCTCTCTCTCTCTCTCTCTCTCTATTCCGTCTGGGGGCGTCACCTACTCTTTCGTTACTGTCAGGTGGCGCCTCTTACAGGAGTTAGGAACAGCCTCTCTTTATACTACGTCAGACGGCGCCACCTACCAGTGAGTTACTGTCAGTTGGCGCCTCTTACGGCAGTTAGGAACAGGACCTCTCTATATTCCGTCACCACCTGAGTCGCTGTCAGTTCTTACGAGTGGATTATTTCCAGTGCTATGACGGTATAATTTCGATAGTCTCCCTTCGTCGTCTTTCTAATTGTCACCCTAGTCTGTTTGCCACGTAAGACATTCAGTGACTGGTAACGTTCTTCAACTGGTTTAAGCGCCATATAGTTGCTTGCTGTCATTCCCCCCACGACCCCCTGGACTAGCTGATCAAATCCTGTTGCCCACACTTCGTGACCCCTGCAATCGGCGAAAAGCATACCCATAGCATACTTGTAAACGGGATTTCCCTTCTGACGCCCGTGGGTCAGGCATATACTGATGCTATGGAGCCCTCCTTTCGTCATTTCAAGACGAACTTTCCGATTACATACTTTACACGCCGGATAACATACGTATTCGGGGGACAGAGCACATGTCACTAGTGTCAGTGGGCGAACAAATGCGTACGTTCCGTCACTTACTTGTTCGAGATCTGACAGAAGGATTTCCTCGTTGACATTGGACATCGCCATCTTGTTGTGTAGTGAAGATCTTTGAACGGCAGCGAGAGAGAGAGTGTTTGTCTTGTTAGATTTACCGTGGGTTTATATACAGTTCAATCCCTCCAGGGCTCGAGCGCGTGACACCCCTAGCTGATGATAACGCGCCCCTGGCTATTCACATCTTATCGTGCGCGTGACCTTATCTCTCCCTCTCCCGTACTTTGTCACCGCGTGGCTGGCTGTCTGTTTTTAATGAGCGCCTTATGTAAGCCGTATAGAGCGCTGTCTAACGAAGTCTCTCACCTGCATAAGTATCACACCGAGTATATTCTCACCTGGTTTGTTACGGTTTGAGCTCTTACCCCAAAACCCCTCTGCACTGGGTACATTCTCGATAAGTCGTGCGTCACCTGTAGCCAACAAGCGTTGACGTAGTTCAGAGACACGAAACTTGACGGCTAGTATAGCATGCATCACACTCCGACGTTGTATCAGCCATGAAACGACTCGATTGGGTATCCAACGGATCCTTTTACTCCAGTATTTCGCCTGTATTCCAGTGCGCGCGGTCTGAATCTTTCTCGCTGTGTTCTCATCGTGAAAATGTCTGGCTTTTTTAAACTGATAAGCTGCTTCTGTGCAAGTAAAGACTTCGCCCCATATGTGTATTTCACATGGATAGAAATTCGATAGGAAGTGACCAGCACCCCTGAATTGTATATCCAAGCTCTTGACCACCATATGTTTCATCGCTGAGCACTCACATAGTTCTTTTCTTCTGACTGTATTGTTAGCGTTCTGATAAGGGGCATTGTCGTCTAATTGGCATCACGCGCTTATCAGCAGCAGCAGCTGGTTCCCTCCGTCATATGACTGATATCGGTTTGTACTTTACCACTTCGATATAACCACGTTGTTACCCAGGCATCGCCCAGGTGACGTCCCTAGATACGTCCCTGGGTACCCCGGTGTATTTCCACTCTACCGTGTGTTCCACAAGTTGTCTTCATAGTGTGTCTGCATACGTATGCTCTATCTATATATACCGGTTCGTTTGTTACATTCTTCATCTCATTCACAATGTCGTCAATACCCTGGATCCAACTACTTGCTGAATGGCGTCTTCGCGACGATGGATGGGAAGTTGTGTAAGTACTTTTATTATTATTTTTATTATATATATATATATATATATATATATTCTTTGCTTTGTTTCATTCGATAGATATCCTATACATATCATACATAATTTCGATAGATATTATACATATCATACTATATGCTTACGTTCGTTATGTATCACGGTTATCTATATACCTTTCAGGGGTCCTGATGGGGTCGACACGGGGGATACCTGGAGTCTGACAGGGAGTGTGTCCAGTGACTCCAGTGTTGACGATTGCACGTGAGTGTTCAACGATTATTTTACTACTTTATTTATGTTTTCTGTTACCACGTTTCTCGTTCTCTTCAATGTGTTGACCTCGACCGACCTCTTGTCGTTTCGACTAGCTACGCGGTGTTTGGTTACCTATCGCGTCAGCAGACGTCTCCATTACGTATTGTAGCATAGTCCGTTGATCTAGCTTGCCCTTTTATCGTGTGTCGGTTCCCTACGAGGTGTCTGATTACATCACTGGCTTATTCCACCCGACTGTACTTCATATATATATATATATATATTATATTATAAATATTTTCAAAGTTTTATATATATATATATATATATATATATATATATATATATATATATGTTTCAGAGAGGAGGAACTCCGCGATAACCACTGGTACGCCTTCTGCCACGTAATGCGTGAACTATTACAGACACGGAGTCGATTTGATCCCGATCCTGTTTCCTCTTCGGACACAGAGGAGCCTATCGAAGAAGATTGGGATGCGGCGATCGATGCTGTCGAACGCTAATGTGCTGGAATGCAGCGACCAATGATTGAATGTTATTATTATTTTATTAATTAATTCCCTCTTTGAATACAAGGGACATTGAACCATGATGATGATGATGATGAATGATAATTATTAAAACTATTCAACTTTCAAACTGTGGTTTTTGTCGGTTATTATCTTAGTAATAATTCTTCTTTCATTCATACATACATACATATTTTTAAGTTTCGTATATCGTTATATACGATTTATAAATACACATACATCTTTCAGTATACAACATAGGTAGACTTACCTATTCTTTCATTCATACATACATATTTTAAAGTTTCATATATATCGTTATATACATATACGATTTATAAATACATCTTTCAGTATACAACATAGGTAAACTTACCTATTCTTTCATTCATACATACATATTTTAAAGTTTAATATATCGTTATATACGGTTTATAAATATACATACATCTTTCAGTATACAACATAGGTAGACTTACCTATCACTTTGATAATACTTCTCTTTGATCTTTCGTTATGATTCTTTGATCTTTCGTTCCTTTCTACACCTTTCCTCTTTGATCTTTCGTTATTATAATTCCCTCTTTGGTCTTTCGTCTCTCATATATATACAATAACCCTTCCATGGCTGCTCATTTCACCGTCAGGTGGCGCTACACACACTCCTACATACGGTCACGTGACTACACACTTTGCTCAGGGGGGCGGCTTTCGAAACCTCCCTATTATCAACCAAAAACTCCTCAAAAAGGGCTGTGGATGGATAACCAAACATACCTATATACTACTGGCGATGTCTCCACGTTCATCACGCGCACCGGTTCTCACATGCGACGATTGGGCAACGCGTTGTAGCGTTGCAACACTTGATTATACGTGACGAACTTGTCACCGTCGGTGAGATCCTGTCTGTCGAGTATGACTTTTATCTCGTTATCGAGGTCGTGTACCTTCCGTGCTAGGGTATCTATCGGTGGTGCGCGAAGACTGTCCAACAGTCGCGGATCTACCAAGGCCATCTTCCGTGCGTGTTCCATCGTCGTCGTCGTCTACTTGAGTAGCACCTCTTTGAGCAAGGGTAGAAAGACCGAACTGACCAACGGTGCTAGGAAAGCCGACAGGAATCCACCGGTCTGACCCTCTCCGACCTGGTTATTATTATTATTACCTCGACGACGAAGACGTCTCCCGACCGGTACGTTTCTCCGTCCCAAGCCCTGCAGCAGGATGCGACGTCTTCTACCCGCCGTCGCGCCTCTCTCTGCCAACTCGCGCAGTTTTGTTTTGTACTTACTCAAACGTCGTCTCTGTACGGGAGTCAAGGGAATGTTCTTCTTCAATATGTTGTAGGCGCACTCGGCCAATGCACACAAAAGATCAGCGTCGGCGTTGTTGATGATGGCTCGTCTCAATTTCGCGCTCTTGTATCTGTTGAGAGCCTGTATATAGAGGATATGTCTCTTCACGAGCTCGGACATCCTGCGACTGAAGAGACGATGTGCATGCGCAGTCGTCTTATACCTTGGGCTGGTACACGTACTGAACACCGTCGTCCGGAAAGATGGCCGTGCGCAGACGCATGGCTTCGGGTGTGTCCTGTTTCAGATCGATCAGGAGATAACCGTACGGTAATGACATGGCGTCTTTGAACGCTTCCTGTACAAACTTCCCGGATACATCTGTCGCGCCAAGTGATCTATCTGCGAAGCGTCGCGAGGATTCTTGAAGACCACCATGTATTGCGCGTTCCGACTGATCGTGCGATTCTCCTTGTTTTTCGGAAACAGGTTCTGCACGAGATAGAGCACGGAGGTATTCTGTTGCTGACTCTTTTTCGTGAACAAGGTCGTGACCCTTTCATCCGTTTCCGCCATCAGATCGTCTATAACCACGAGGTTTCGCGTCGATGCATCGAACGCGCCGTTCGGCAACCCTTCCTCGAATCGCACCAAGTCGTTGTCTATGGATGGGTAGGCGTTCTGCCACTTTCCATAATACCACGTCATCTTCTCCGGAGGCAGATCTATCATCGTTGCGGCGTGACGTAGAACGCGCGTCACGAACGTACTTTTTCCGCACCCCGTCTGACCCGCGACTATACAGGTGAAGGGATGTTTCCATCGCGTATCCATGATCGCCGTGACGTTAGATACGACGATACCTCCACCGCATGAAAACCGAAGCGGAACGTACAAGAAGACGTATAAGACGTACAAGTACACTCCGATCGTTCCTACTATCGATACTCATACGACCGCTCGCGTCCGTGACATGATGGTCTATGACGATCAATTGCGTGATATCTGTCTAAGTAACTTTTTTTGTCTACTGTCTGCCTACTAACCAGGTGACAGCAAAGCGGCGCCTATAACCCCAAATAACGTAGGGGCGCATTTCCTCTTTGTGTCAGTAGTGTTTCGACGTAGACTTACACGGCAATCGATCGTCATTACACGTCCACCGGTCCCGTTGTGACTCCGTCCTCGTGGACCACGCGATTGGCGTAGAAGTAGGTCAAAGCCGCGCGTTCCTGCATGTACGTCAACACGGACGATTGATTCACCCGGAACCCACGGTTGTTTCCGCTTCCGCTCCGTCGATTGGTGAGCAAGTCCAGGAACGCCTGCTTGTCGATGTTGTTGAGTCGCTTGTTCAGACCCTTGGTGCTGTATTTATTGACCGTACCCGAACAATAGTAGGTCTTGCTGCACAGACCCAAGAAACAGTCGCCGGACCATTCGACCTTGAAGTGTCCCGGTGTTCTCTTGTCGTACGCCCTGCGCGCCTCGCAATACGTCTCGGTACCGCTCCACGGACGTGCGGCCAGTCGACAGAGCACGTACTCGCTCCGATGATCATCGCAACATTCGGACGGTAGCCATTCGGAGCGGTGACGAAAGTAGTCTTCGCGTAGTTCCGGGATCACGAGGTCATCGACGGACTCACCTGCTAGAGCCAAATAGGCGCTGTCCGTATCGGTTTCGCAGTACTCGAACAGCGGACGTTCCATGTACCTGACCATGAAGTCGTAGTAGAACTCCAACATGCTCAGTTTGGCCCACTGCAACACGAAGAATCCCACGTGCGTGGGCAGGGTATATTTGACGGTGCGCGTGTGCATCTCTATCTCGTACGCATCGTCGGTCACGACGTCGAGTTGGCGGAAGCGACGATCGTTGATCGCGATCGATGCTCTCTTCTCCGTGCAATACCTGACTTCGTGGTGCCTATCGACGTTGGTTATAAATTTCCCATACGAAGAATTCCCCATAAGTTTGTTGGTGTCCGCGATCATGGCATTGTCGGGGTGAACGTCTTCTTCGCGACGCGCAGTGGACACCGCCTCACCGAATCGTCTGAAGCAGGCGATCGGTGTGTACTCGATGACCAGATAGACGTGGGTCACCTCGAGTCCGTGTTCCAGATACCATCGCAAGAGAGGTGTAACGAGCAAGATCTTATCTCCACGATAACTTCCGATGAGCATGCGACGCGGGGTTTTCATGGTGTCGTGTTCTTCGGCGTATCGACGCATGTACGGTCCGAGGTCATTGCGGGTCATGTAAATGTTCTTGAAGATGGGCTGCATCTCGGCAAAGTGCGCGCGCAATTCCTCCGGTACACGCTGCCATTACGTACCCCTGTCAGGATCTCTTGTGACGTCATCTTCCATGGCACGCGTCGACGGCGGCGACGAAAAGTGCCGTCCAGAAACAGTTTCACACACGGATCGCGTCTCGTGACCTTCCACTCGCATTCCCACATCTCGACGACCCTGACGAAGTGACGAAGGTAGCTCGTGTTCTTTCGTGTTTCGGCGAGGAGTTGAGTCATGGGTTTCCCGTTGAAGTCGTTGTCCTCAAGACCGGTGCACGGACATCCGTGATAGAAGCATCCGTGAAACTGGTAGGCCGTCTTTGTTTCACTGCACCAAACGTCCACCAGGAGTTTACCGATGCCCTTCTCTCGTCCGTTGGACTGGTGACGTATGACGCGTCCCGTGCTTTCGAACTCCCACGACAGCCATTTGGCAACCACTTGTCAGGTGGGCTGTGCTGCTTCCGGTCGTCGCGTGTACCACCCCGTCGGCATGTCTTGCGAGGTACAATGCATTCGCGTCATATCCAACAATGGACTGACACGTTCGAGCTGTATCACCGTAATCGTTCCGACGTATCTTCGTAACACCTTTCTCGTGATGTCTGGTGAAGATGAGTGAAGGTCCTCCGACGATGTTTTCTCTGACCACTTGATGGACATCCTTGTTCGTCTCGTTGAAGGGCGTGAAGAAGGTCTTCTCCGGTACATAGTTGAACAGGTGGGTCAAGGTAAAACCGGGTATACTGATGGCTTGTTTGAACATACGTACGAGAATCCCGGGGCGATATAATGAGTCATATCGATGAATTTCAGGTCATCCGTCGATAGACACATAAACGTGTTGCCGCGTTTGATCACGTGAAACTCTCCAGGATCCTCCTCCTCCTCCTCCTCCTCCTCCTCCTCCTCCTCCTTCTGTCTTTCTTCCGGTGTGGACAGTAGGATACCAGGAACTGTTTGATGACGTTCAGATCGTACCTGCTCGAGTTGAATCCGATGACGGGCAACTGATGAAGCCAACCGTACAATTGACCCAAGAGTGTCTTGTAGGGATTGGTCGGTTATCGCTTAGACTCGTTCTCAGCCGCCGCTTTCTCCACCGCCGCCGCCTCGTGCTCGTCCCAGGTCGCGATCGCTTCTGCGTGTTCTTGAAGGACGCTCTCGTAATCGTCTATCATGGCTTCGTAGGCAGCACTGCTCATAGACTGAAGGATGGACATCATGTCGGACACCAACTTGTCGCTATCACCATCGATGATAAGACATCGCACTTCGTCGAATCCAGCTACGTTACTGGCCAGTGACACACTCAACGGTACGTGACGAGACACACAATGAACCTTGTCGCTGTCCGACGGAAGGTGTGACGTATCGAACCACGACTCGAAGTCGACGGTTGCGCGATAGGGGTAGTAGAGCAAGTACTCGGGAACATAAATGTTATCGTCGTCCAAACGCAGGAAGACTGTCGGCGTCGGACGGTAGACACCACCGAGATAGATCTTTCGCACGCCACCCTTACACGTGCGCTCGTTTCTCTCTAGTTGGTACGCATCTTTCCACAACGATTCACTACATTTCCTGCAACGATAAGAGTCACAGTACATATTGACGTCTCGTATATAGGAAAAGTGTGTCTCGTGCACATTGACGTACCAGGTGTCGGAATAGTGACACAATGAACGACATACGAGCTCGGCAGTCGCCTTTCCGCCTTCTACTTCCGTTGGTTCGATGAGGGTGTAGACGCACACGTTGATCTCAAAGGTAGTCTCGATCCGATAGAGGTCGTCCATCGTCACTCCCTCAAAGTCTTTCATAGACACTCCGTCTTGGTGGTCGTACTTCTCGTAGAGTACCTTCAGAGTGGGTTCCAGGTAACGTGGGTCACATCCGCGATGCAGAGCCAGACAACGGAAGAAACACAAATTGTCGGTGTACTTCTTGTTGTTGTTGGCTTCTCTTTCCAGTCCGATGATGGCAAGGTTCTTCTTGATGTACCTGGAAAGGGTGATGTCCGCGCATCCTATAGGATGGTGTACGATGTGATTGACGAAGAAGGTGACGTTCGTGACCACCTCGCACCTTGACTGTTCGGACGTTGATTGATAGCCCACTACAACACGTCTGTTTCTCGGATACGCTCCAGAAATGCTTCAAAGTCTTCGGCGTTAGTAATCAGACACGGTTCATCGAGGTAACGTCCGCAACAGTTACATGACGAATGATAGTATCTGTATATATTTGTGATCTTGTTCCTCAACACAAATCCGTAACTAAGATTAATCTTAAAGACGTGTTTCTGTTGACGAAACATTATCTTCAAGGACGTTTCTAGATGAGTCGTGTCCGATGTCGTCACCCTGTAATTGAAAGTGAATTGAACGGGTCCTCTGGTCACGTGGCTTCTGATGGTTAACCAGTGGTCTCGAACGACATCTCGCAGATCGCTAGACAGATGATCGACCAAGGGGAGTTGTGGGGGAGGATGTATGGATCGTCGTTGTCGTCACGTGGTTGCTCTTCGCGTCTCGCTCGTTTGGGTGGCTTCCTCTTCCTCCTCCTCATGACTTCTTCTCGTCTTCTACATACCTTGATATGTTCTAACAAGTGGTCACGTCTTGCGAATTCACGTGCGCAAGTCTCGCAGCGGTGGTTTTTCTGCACGGGTACCCTACCACATGACGTCTTCATGTGACGTAACAAGGTGTATCGTCTCGGGAAATCTTTTGAACATACCTGACATCGGTGGGTGGTTCTTTTGGATTCAGCAGATGGCGCCACTCGCGACGGTAGTAGGCATGATCGTCTTCGACGACTCGTGGTGACTGAACCGATGAATGACTTAGATGGATGTGACGTTGCAAATCGTCGTATGTATCGCTGACGATACCGCAGTGACGACTAACGTGCTTCTTCATGACGCCGCATCCTCCTACAACTGAAGGATGAAGAATCCTTGCCTATCTCTATATATCAGACACTTTGTGAATGTGTGTGTGTGTGTGTGTGTGTGTGTGTGTGTGCATCGTGTAAACATTGTCTATATAGGGGACACTATGTGATGACGTCACTGTGTGTGTGCGCGCGCATCGTATACCGCAAAGTCACTCTTTGAAACGAAAGAATAACGGACAACCGAGAAGGCTATTACATGTACCTTTATTTCTATGATACTATCAATTACAATATTCACACAAAAATCGAAAACTACTACTACTATCAATTACAATATTTAAAAAATCAAAAACTACTACAATCAATTACAATATTTAAAAAAATCGAAAACTACTACTATGTTAAGGTTACTATGACGAGGCGCCTCTTACCCCAAACACCGTAGGGGCGCATTTCCTCTTTGTCATAGCACCTTCTACACAACTAATTTTCAAAATCGACATGATTATAGAGTTCTCTACGGATAGTAGATGTCACAGCGTCAATATGTTCGTCCCGGATAATATTCCGGGCGATGTCAACACAACAGCACCGTACCACTTCTTTCAGACTAGTCGGTGTTGATAAATACAATGCATTCGACAAGCGCGCTATATCTCTCTGTAGAGAGCTTATAGCATCAAATGGTTCTCTATACCCTAAAGGCATACAGTCCAGAAATGTTGACCATATCAAAAGTCCATGGGGAGAAAGATCGAATATCGATCTACTCATCTGGTGCTGTTCGTATTCCGATGATGATGATGATGTGTGTCGTCGTCGTCGTCGTCGTCGTCGTTAAGGCAGGTCATCTCTAACGGGATGTCAGGAGATGGTGACGCGGCGGTGACGTCATCACACATCATATCGAGTGTTGGTGACGTCGTGTGAGGGCGCTGCTGACGCTCTTGCAGTACCTCAAGAAGACGACGACGTTACGGTACCTCGACACGCCTTCGACGCGGGATCTTTTTCTTCGGGGCCCACATAATGAGCTCTTTCATTGTTGTATCGACGTCTTCGTCGTCGTCCATATAAGCGCGACGTATTCGTCCTAATTCACCATCATCCTATTAAACACAATAAAAAAGAACAAGATTATATGATGATGAGTGTAAGTGACAGTTTTAGTTCTCGTCAGACGCCATTGTTAATAACCCACAGGTGATTTCTCGTAAGACGCTTTTGTTAATTAACACACAGGTGATATCACGTCAGACGTCAGTGTTAGACCACAAGTGCGCAGGATGGCTTCGACACGTGGTATAGTATCATGTGCCCACACTGGAAAGTCCGCTTTAAATCTCATATGTCTCACTGTCCACCTCAAAGTGTTATAGATCAAGTCACTGCTCACCCTGTACATATCAACGTCTTGATCTTCGAAGGTACGATCCAGTCTGTTGACTACACGACGAATACAGGCGTTGGCTGCAGTTGTGGACAACAGGTACAAGTCCTTCATTTCCTCCGTGAGGTCTTCTTGTTTTTTGAGACTATCTCTCGCCGGCGCAGAGTCTCTTTCACTCGTGAGATGGTATAGTCATCCAACTCCGGTATATGCGATGCATATCCGATTTGTTCCACTGCCTCATTCAGAGCATTCAGGATCTTGATCTGATCCAGGCTGTACAGTGACTTGCAAAGGCCTTCGTAGTCACGACACAGTGACTTGGATGCGTGGAGCACGCAGGCGTTGGAGATAGTCGCTATAAATACATCTTCGTCTATCATTTCCTCCGAGCGTTTTTGAATGGCATTGATCTTCTATACACTCTCCCGTAAATCGCTACTACAGTGAACAACATCGTCGTCGTCGTCGTCATTACTCCATCTACACGACCCACATAAAATGACACTTGCCTCATCATCAACATCACTGACATTTGAATAACTCAGATGTCTTTTTAAAGTTTGCGATCCCTCGGCCGGCGGTGATTTGACATCCTGGCTATCGTCATCCATGCACGCGGACAGGTGGTCAAACTACAACATATGAAATTACAGCATGGTCATTTCCGGTGACAAAACACCTTGCTGCAGTTACTGTTCAATCACTTCCAGTGCTGTCACGGAATAGTTCACGTAACCGCCTTTTGATGACTTTCTGATAGTCACCCTAGCCTGTTTGTCGAACAGGACGCTCAATACACGATGACGCTCTTCGTCTGTTTTCAGTGACATATAGTCATTGGCCGACACATCACCTACAGCCCGCCGGGCTAGGGCATCAAAAGCTGTGACCCACAATTAAGTGCATTTTCGGTCACTCAACAGTATGCCCATGCAGTATTTATATACAGGGCCGCTTCTGTCGTCCGTGGACCGGACATGCCATGACGGTGTGGTGACCTTTCGTTTCAATTAGCACTTTGCGGGTACAGAGGCGACAAGACGGATAACATACATATTTCGGAGTCAGAGGGCATGTTACAATATTCAGAGGTCGGTCAAATGGATAACAACCGTCACTTACTGTTTCGAGGGTTGTCAGATCGATCGTGTTGTCGGAGGTTGCCTTAGCGGTCGCCATGTTGTTACTGACTCACGAGGAATGCTTGAAGATGATCGAACGGTTGAGAACGAGTGTTGTTATGTTTTCTACGATTTACCCTAGGTTTATATACACAGAAAGTGCCCAGTCATCAATCTTGTGACTGTTAGTCAAGGCGTTAAAGATAAACCTGTCAATCAGCTATTTTTACGGAGCAAACAAAGAAAGTGGCCAGTCATCATTCTTGTGACTGTAAGAGGATGTTAGGTGGACGATAAGACAGCTGCAGGATGTAGTCATCTATTCTTACGGAGCATTTTCCTGTCTTTAATAAGATGTCCGGGATGTCGGCATCTATTTTTATGGAGTAGTTTAGTGAAGACAAAGAAAGACAGGACATACATCCTTTAACCGTAAACAGACACCTCGTTAAAAAGAGGAAGACGCTGTTGTAAAAATAGATGACTAATCCGAGACGGGACGTCACAAGACGCCTCGTTAAAACAAACGTAGTAAAAATAGTTACTGTTCCACCAAGGGAACTAATTAGGCGTATCGTTATGACACAGGAAGTTGACTGGCTGTCTTGAAAGTTCGTGTGTTAACTTTTCAATTCATTTCATAACAAGAACAAGAACAAGAACAAAAAAGATGGCGATGGCTGGAGATATACCGTGGGCTAAGATACGCGAAGAATGGATTCAGAAAGAGAAAGAAAAGAAGAGGAAGATGTGAGTACCTATTATTTACTTGATGTCATCCGTTTTATGACTATGTATTTACTTCATTCAAGTAATTACACAGCGTTCTTAGAAGTTCTTCATATAAGCTACCTGTATCGTACATATTTAACCACTAGTTCTGGTACATATATCAAAACTTTGAAAAGTATATAGTTACCCATAATTATTCATTGATCACATCTAACAGTTGTCTATATCATCTTTTTAGCGCTGCTCAAGAAGCAGCTAAAGAAGCCGGTGAAGAATACGAGGAAGAAGAAGAAGGGGAAGAAGAAGAGGAAGAAGTGGAGGATTATACGGAATCGGACTTGGAGTGCACGTAAGTGTTCAAATTATTATTAGTATTGCTTTGTTGCCTAGCAACGCGGTGTCTGGTTATATATATATATATATATATATATATATATATATATATATATATATATATATATATAGTAGAACTATGTCAGAGACGAAATGGATCAATGACAGTGTTTTAAATACCTCTCCTGTGTAACATTTAACGTCTCATTCGTATAGCTTTCAACGTTTTATATTGTTTTCATGTCTCACTCTAGGTTGGTTGGCTAGGACTGTGTACATTATTAATACTTTTATATCTCCCCGGTAAATTCTCTCTCTCGGGCTAGATAGAGGCGCCGTGTACTTTATTCATATGACCTAGTTCTGTTCTTGGTGACGTTAAAGACAGGATGTATGGGTCACAAGACACCTCGTTAACAGGATGTTACATAGTAAAAATAGATGGCTGTTTTCAAGATTTCATTTATGTGTTCAGTTTTAATTCCTATTTATAGACGAGCTAGTTCTGACCTAGTTCTGGTCTGGGTAACTTCCCTTCATCCGTCCACGCATTCAAAATAGCTTGTGGTTGCCTAGCAACGCTGTGTCTGGATATAGCAACGCTGTGTCTGGTTATAACATTGTATGTGTGTAAGATTTAACATCTCATTGGTATAGTTTTCAAAGTTTTAATACTTACCTTACAGAGAAGAAGAGCTTCAAGATGAACATCATCGCTATTTCTATCAAACCCTCCGGGAGATAAAGAAACGCCCACGCATAGAACCACCATCACCGTCGTAGAGCCCTGAAGAGCCACCTCCTATAGACACTGGAGATCGAGAAGGGTATTGTTGTGATACCGACACCGAAGACGAAGGCTGTTGTCATATGGATTATGAGTAAACAAAAACAAACAAACAATTTCCTAATTATCTCGACACATTATTGTAATCCCTAGAAAACAAAGGTAATGCTGATTGCCAAGTCGAACGCATTTCTAAGATTAGCTCAGTGTTATTTCTTCGACTCAAAGTGATTCCACGTGACTGTTGATTGCACGATTGTCGTCATTGATCTCATGGGCTCATCAGTCAAACAAAGAACATCCTCCTCGGAATAGGTACTTATGTCAGCTGTCAAAGTAGGCCAGAAAAACATGTTCTTGTCAAGGCTTGCCATACAGTTTATTTCAATGTTGTCATCATCAATGCTTACAATAATACCAAGATATAATTTGTTGTCGTATAGAACCACACATAACTTTCCCACGTGGGCCTGATTGATCACATCAGGCCTTTGAAACCCAACATCACCCACTGAAAATTACACGTTCTTGGCTGCTTGGACATTTGCTTCTTGATGTTTACATAACATCGAACTGGTCTCGCGGTGAGACTGGGATGGACCAGGGGGTGGGCAGTTAGACCGGGATGGACCAGGGGGTGGGCAGTTAGACTGGGATGGACCAGGAGTTGCATATCCCTGGTTTTGTTCACAGAAACATAATTCTCTCAAGTCATAAAAGGGCAGTCAATAGTCCATTTCGATAACGCACAGTCACTACAGACGTCACGGCAGTTGACAGGCCTAGCCTCCGTTGAAATTATTTGGTGGAGCTTCATGGTGCGCTTTCGCAGTTGGTAGGTTGAGTTTACTGAACTCCACTGTATTCCCGACGATTATGTCCTTGTCAATATAATACAGTCGGATTGAGGATTGTTGGCTTTGAAGTACATCAACAAGTTTTTTTGCATTTGGATTGTCCCGACCCAGTCTAACATGAATATCTGCAGACCGCTTGGTTAACCCACCGATCCCATCTGGGGCTCCTTGTCGTGTCCCGACTAAAACAAATGCCTGCACTGAATCCTAACTTGAATGGTTCAGATGAGAGCTGATGAAAATTCCCCTTCTGCCTGTCCTGAATGGTCGGTCCATCGCTGAATATATTCAGGATGGTTACGTCCGGGTAATTGTCTTTCACCATGGTGAGAACTGGTGCCAGATGGGCCCAAATGGCGGGTGGGTCATGCTGCAAACTAGGTGAAATGGAGCAGAATGGAATTACCCATGAGTACTCCAGTATGGAGTGATACCTGCTGGTGCGAACCGCCGAAATGTACAGACTGAATCTCACTAGAGTATTTTTCGGTGTAGTTTTCGCTGAAATCTATGTGAATTAGACATTCGTGATCTTTCAGATTCTCACGAATGGTTCAATATACCTTGTATTGATATCGAATGTTATAGATATGCCTTTTTCAGGATATGCAGTTATGTTTGAAACAGATCCACCAAGACGCCCATTGTTGTTGTAAGCTCTTCCCTTCTTCATGATTGAACATTCTTGGAGAGATGACTTTGACTGGTCTACACCATCACTGCGAGGAACGTTCTTTAACATCCACTGGCAATATCTAACTTCATCATCTTTGATTCTCCCCTTTAACGGATTCAAACCAGGGTACAACTTGTCTTTGCAATCTGAACATGTGTCATACGCGCATTCCTTTGAACCCACATCACACACTATGGTGTTTACCACCACTTCCAGATCTGACGTTGGAATTAAACCATGTTAGTGCAACGAATCTACCATAAAGTAGACATTCTCATGCTTTTTGCACAAGCACGACTGGTAGTCGGTCTGCGTTGGTGGAACAACCCAAAACGGCCTAATTTTACAGAAGAATGAGTTGCTGATTTTTAATTGACTCTCTACAGAGATTTTCCTATGCAAGCTTAGCAGTTTCCTGTCAGCAACCTACGCTGTCGCTTAACCATCCCGTGAGTAACCGTGTTTTTAACACCAGTAGTCATCCGACTATTATCATCTCGAAGAAAGAATTCACGCACTTCGGCGTGAATGGGATTTACCGCATCTTACGTTTGAATACAACATTATTATCCGAATACCATCGTCGCATAGTAAAAGGCATGCATGTCTGGGCGAAGTGTATTAGCTTGTATTTGTTATCACTTTTCCTGACACAAACCTACAAAACCGTTTTTATGTCGTTCACTCTGGGTTTGTTCAAAGCTTTTCTTTATGTCTGTTAATATAGCGAAGAGAAACGTTAACATCTTCTTCACTTCTGGCGACTTGCTCCGGTTCCTCAAAAGGCTTGTAATTTTCTCATAGTGCGATAACATTGGGCGCGATCGCGTGCAACATTCCTTCTTCCTCGATTTCTCTGTCTGAAAGAAACAGTACGATGAATTAGTGGGAGTGCATGGATGATACAATAGATGATGAGATGGATTATCAAACAGATTGTATTCAATGGATGAACTTTTGAATATGTGTACTCAGGATTTAAATGATAATCAGTTACCATTGTACTCACATGTACGGAAGGACTGCAGCCGCACAAAACATGCCATCGGGTGACGTTGGGGGAGTGTCAATGACAGCCGGTTGAGACCTGGCCTTTTTGGGATGATCTCTGTATCTTGCGCCATTCGTTTCTTTCCGACCGTTGTTCCCTTTCAGTCATAGCGAAAATTTGAGAACAACCTATTTCGGCAAGAATGTGGCAACAATTTGGCATGATGCAATGTGGATGTCACTGGTGTACTAGTTCACGAATAGCAGCAGTGATAGTAACACCAGTGACATATTCAACAAAATGCAACGCACTCTCCCTGGAAATGGACTGAATAGTCATTTGATCGCCATATTTGAATTAAACAATTTAAATACTTTCATCGGACGAAAGCTTTATCTTCTGTGATGGTCTCGTAATTTATAAAATTGGTAAGACCGGTGACGTCCAATAAACCGGACTGATTCAACATACTTTGTGATTAACAAAGAAACAAATTAAAAGTATGTTCTCACCTCAATTCTGCGCCTCGTGCACAACAGTGCTCCGGCTAATGCGTCTCACTCGGGACGAGGTCAGGCATGCTTATTGTCTTACTACAGCCTCGAATTCGTGCCGAGTACCACCACTGACCAAACAACCGAAAGAGACTGATCCACAACAACTTATCTACTCAGGAATTCAAAATAATACGTTGAGTCATGGGTCATAACAAATTTGACTATATTCCTCTTAATGGAAATATATTTTTTATTTTAAATTTCATGCCGAAGTATGTGTTTCACTAAGTGTAAGATGACAAGCCGATCACTAGACAAGTAACAGCAGTAGTAGTATACACGCTCTTTTGGGACAACATCCTGAGGAGTTTTCTGGTCATTTTTGAGCGATATTTGGAAGGTTTCGACGTCCGCCCCCCCCCGAGTGAAGTGAGTAGTCACTTGACCGTATGTGTAACGAGAGGCGCCACCTGGCGGTTGCATCAGAGGTGAAATAGTAGGTGACGCCCCCTAACGGTGGGAAGAGAGCGTAGAGAGGGTGTGATTAGTGTGTATGAATACGCGTGTATGGGGAGGGGGAGAGAGCGTAGAGAGGGTTTGATTAGTGTGCGTATGAATGCGTGTGTATGAAAGAACTAACGAAACACAAAAGTATACGAGTGCACACGAATTTTATTGATGAAAGATACAAGCGTATATACGTAATACACTACCCTCTGGCAGACATCCCCACAAGTCAGGGGTGGTAGTTGCCTACACTACCCCTGGCAGACATCCTCGTAAGTCAGGGGTGGTAGTTGCCTACACTACCCCTGACAGACATCCCCACAAGTCAGGGGTGGTAGTGGACTACACTACCCCTGTCAGACATCCTCAAAAGCCATTGGTGGTAGTTGACTACACTACCCCTGACAGACATCCTCACAAGCCAGTGGTGGTAGTTGACTACACTCCCCCTGGCAGACATCCTCACAAGCCAGTGGGGGTAGTTGCCTACACTACCCCTGGCAGACATCCTCACAAGTCAGTGGTGGTAGTTGACTACACTACCCCTGACAGACACCCTCACAAGCCAGTGGTGGAAGTTGACTACACTACCCCTGACAGACATCCTCACAAGTCAGTGGTGGTAGTTGACTACACTACACCTGACAGACATCCTCACAAGCCAGTGGTGGTAGTTGACTACACTACCCCTGACAGACATCCTAACAAGCCAGGGGTGGTAGTTGACTACACTACCCCTGACATACATCCTCACAAGCCAGTGGTGGTATTTGACTACACTACCCCTGACAGACATCCTCACAAGCCAGTGGTGGTAGTTGACTACACTACCCCTGGCAGATATCCTCACAAGCCAGTGGTGGTAGTTGACTACACTACCCCTGACAGACATCCTAACAAGCCACGGGTGGTAGTTGACTACACTACCCCTGGCTGACATCGTCACAAGTCATGGGTGGTAGTTGACTACACTACCACTGGCAGACATCCTCATAAGACAGGGGTAGTAGTTGACTACACTTCCCCTGGCAGACATCATCACAAGCCAGTGGTGGAAGTTGACTACACTACCCCTGACAGGATAGTTGACTACACTACCCCTGACAGACATCCTCACAAGTCAGGGGTGGTAGTTGCCTACACTACCCCTGGCTGACATCCCCACAAGTCAGGTGTGGTACTTGCCTACACTACCCCTGGCAGACATCCTCACAAGCCAAGGGTGGTAGTTGACTACACTACCCCTGGCAGACATCCCCACAAGCCAGGGGTGGCAGTTGCCTACACTACCCTAGCAGACATCCTCACAATATGAAACTTTAAAATATGTATGTATGTATGTATGCTTGCATGTATGTATGTATGAATGAAAGAAGAATTATTCATAAGGTAATAACCGACAAACACCACAGTTTGAAAGTTGAATGTATGTATGTTGATAAGGTAAGAATATGTATGTATGTATATGAGAATAATTCGTCCAATGTCGTATCGTGTAGAATGAAGGAAAGCTCAATGGGGAATCAGTCTTTGAAAGGAAAGTATATGTATGTATGTATTTTTGAACTAATGTATCTTAAGTTAATAACCAATAAACACCACAGTTTGAAAGTTGAATAGTTTTATTAACATCAGCGATCGATTACACCAACGAAACAATCATCTTCATCTTCTCTCTCCGGACACCAATTTTTGACATCCCCCTGTGTGTATGTATATATGTATGTATGTATGTATGTATGTATGTATGTATGTCTGTATGTATGTATGTATGTATATATGTATGTATGTATGTTATGCAGACACACTGTATGTAAAGTTTTGCTGTATGGAAAGTTTTTAACTATAAACCCATATCAGTCATGTTGTGTTGTGCTTGCGTAATTGGCGCCTCTTATTTGAGGGGTGCGTGTGTGTTATTGCATGTAAACATGTATGTGCGTGTTTGACAAAACGAACAACAATGACATATTATAAAGTTTTAACATGTTTTTTTAATCTTCAATTTGTGTATACCATCTCAGCCGTTCCTGGTAGAATGCAATTACCATCTGAGGACAGATGATGTTCGCCTGCCGAGCAAACACGAGATCAATCTCGTCACTGTCTTTCCTGCAAGGCACAACATACATTCACACATACATGATGGGTTTCTTATGAGTTTGATCTGTCATACATTGATTATACACAAAGAAAAATTTACTATACACAAAGATGATACATATTGACACGTAACAAGAGGAAAAGTACATTATAACATACATTGACTATACACAAAGATGGTACATATTGACAATGTAAATATATGTCTGTCATGAAGAATGGTGGTACGTATAATATTCTAGAATCGATTCTGTTATGATGCAACATTGCTTGTTGCTTAAATAGATCCACTATAATGTTATCGTTGTTGAATCTATCTTGCAGATAATCAACGGTTACATACCATTTCATAAGGAAGATCACTTCCCCGTTATGATATATCGCTCCGACGATTTTCTCTGGCTGAAGGACCCGGTCGAAGCCCTGAGGTATGTTGTCTTCCTCCTATATCAAGGCACATTACGATTCATGACGCTATATCATCTCGTTTACAAGCAGACGTGACTCACCAATCTTACGCTGGTAGTATACCACAAACATATTGTAATAACTTACCCGTAGCATATCAAATCCGTGTTAGTGACTGATGACATCTTATACACAGACACATTGTATAGAAAGTTTTAAAGTACAAGTTATATCAGCAAAGAGTCTCGTGACATGTAACAGCTGGCAATTACCGAACATCCCCTAACCCGAGCACATGATGCGGCGTCCAAATATCAGGACGATAACAATGCGTGAGCACGGCTTATCAGAAAACAGACGACAACACTTACCGAGGACAGACCCTTGGAAAAAACACATGGCCGTGTGGAAGAGATAAGTGGCGTGTGTGTGTGGGGGGGGGGGGGTTGTGTGTGTGGGTGTGTATGTGTAGTCACGTGAATGAATGTAGTGTCACCTGGTGGGGTGTGTTGGAGGTAGTACCTCTCCTTACTGTATCTTCAACTGTCCACATACCTTCTGTATCTCCCGCTTGCATGTCGCTCAGTACCTCCTTCCTGTATCTTCAACTGTCCACATACATTCTGCATCTCCCGCTTGCATCTCGCTCTGTACCTCCTTACTGTATCTTCAACTGTCCACATACCTTCTGCATCTCCCACTTGCATGTCGCTCTGTACCTCCTTACTGTATCTTCAACTGCCCACATATCTTCTGCATCTCCCGCTTGCATCTTGCTCTGTACCTCCTTACTGTATATTCAACTGTCCACATACCTTCTGCATCTCCCGCTTGCATGTCGCTCTGTACCTCCTTACTGTATCTTCAACTGTCCTCATACCTTCTGCATCTGCCGCTTGCATGTCGCTCTGTACCTCCTTACTGTATCTTCAACTGTCCACATACCTTCTGCCTCTCCCGCTTGCATGTCGCTCTGTAACTCCTTACTGTATCTTCAACTGTCCACATACCTTCTGCATCTCCCGCTTGCATACATCCCCACAAATCAGGGGTGTTAGTTGCCTACACTACCACTGGCTGACATCCCCACAAGTCAGGGGTGGTAGTTGCCTACACTACCCCTGGCAGTCATCCTCACAAGCCAGTGGTGGTAGTTGACTACACTACGCCTGACAGACATCCTCACAAGCCAGTGGTGGTAGTTGACTACACTACCCCTGACATACATCCTCACAAGCCGGTAGTGGTAGTTGACTACACTACCCCTGACAGACATCTTAACAAGCCATGGGTGGTAGTTGACTACACTACCCCTGGCTGACATCGTCACAAGTCATGGGTGGTAGTTGACTACACTACCCCTGGCAGACTTCCTCATAAATCAGGGGTGGTAGTTGACTACACTCCCCCTGGCAGATATCTTCACAAGCCAGGGGTGGTAGGTGACTCCACTCTCCCTGAAAGACATCCTCACAAGCCAGTTGTGGTAGTTGACTACACTCCCCCTGAAAGACATCCTCATAAGCCAAGGGTAGTAGTTGACTACACTACCCCTGGCAGATATCCTCACAAGCCAGTCTTGGTAGTTGACTACACTACCATTGACAGACATCATAACAAGCCAGGGATGGTATTTGACTACACTACCCCTGGCTGACATCTCCACAAGCCAGGGGTGGTATTTGACTACACTACCCCTGGCAGACATCCTCACAAGTCAGGGGTGGTAGTTGCCTAAACTACCCCTGGCTGACACCCCCAGAAGCCAGGGGTGGTAGTTGTCTACACTACCCCTGGTAGGCATCCTCACAAGTCATAGTTGGTAGTTGCATACACTACCCTGGCAAACATCCTCACAAGTCAGGGGTGGTAGTTGCCTACACTACCCCTGACAGACATACTCACAAGTCAGAGGTGGTATTTGACTACACTACCCCCTGGCAGACATCCTCACAAGCCAGGGGTGGTAGTTGACTACACTACCCCTGGCAGACATCCTCACAAGTCAGGGGTAGTAATTGCCTACACTTCCCCTGGCAGACATCCTCATTCTCTACCACCTTACTGAATGTTCAACTGTCCACATACATTCTGCATCTCCCGCTTGCATGTCGCTCAGTACTTCCTTACTGTATCTTCAACTGACACATACCTTCTGCATCTCTCGCTTGCATCTTGCTCTGTACCTCCTTACTGTATCTTCAACTGTCCACTTACCTTCTGCATCTCCCGCTTGCATCTTGCTCTGTACCTTCTTACTGTATCTTCAACTGTCCACATACCTTCTGCATCTCCCGCTTGCATATCGCTCCTTACCTCCTTACTGTATCTTCAACTGTCCACAAACCTTCTGCATCTCCCACTTGCATGTCGCTCTATACCTCCTTACTGTATATTCAACTGTCCACCTAGGAACACGCCAGGGTCTGGTTGTCAGAGATGTCGTAAGTTCTGTAACTCTACCATCTATCAGATAGAAGAATACGTCAGGTCTAGTTGTGAGAGAGGTCTCAAGTTATGTAGCTCCACCACCTACCAGGTATAGGAACACGCCAGGGTCTGGTTGTGAGAGACGTCGTAAGTAAAGTGGCTCTACCATCTACCGGGTAGAGGAACCCGCCAGGGTACTGTGGTGTCCTAGCCTTACACACATGCACGATCCCATGCACCCATCCACCGTCGCCGTCCCCACCCGCCCTCGCCGCCCTTCCCCGAAGGGCGGCGGCGAGGGCGGGTGGGGATACAGTAAGGAGGTAAGGAGCGACATGCAAGCGGGAGATGCAGAAGGTATGTGGACAGTTGAAGATACAGTAAGGAAGTACTGAGCGACATGCAAGCGGGAGATGCAGAAGGTATGTGGACAGTTGAAGATACAGTAAGAAGATACAGACCAAGCTGCAAGCGGGAGATGCAGAAGGTATGTGAACAGTTGAACATAAAGTAAGGAGGTAGAGAATGTGGATGTCTGCCAGGGGTAGTGTAGGTAACTACCACCCCTGACTTGTGAGGATGTCTGCCAGGGGTAGTGTAATCAACTACCACCCCTGGCTTGTGAGGATGTCTGTCAGGGGTAGTGTAGTCAACTACCACCTCAGACTTATGAGGATGTCTGTCAGGGGTAGTGTAGGCAACTACCACCCCTGACTTGTGAGGATGTCTGCCAGGGTATTGTAGGCAACTACCACCCCTGACTTGTGAGGATGTCTACAAGGGGTAGTGTAGTCAACTACCACGCTTGGCTTGTGAGGATATCTGCCAGGGGTAGTGTAGGCAACTACCACCCCTGACTTGTGAGGATGTCTGCCAGGGATAGAGTAGTCAACTACTACCCCTGATTTGTGAGGATGTCTGCCAGTTTAGTGTTGGCAACTACCACCCCTAACTTGTGAGGATGTCTACCAGGGGTAATGTAGTCAACTACCACCCCTGGCTTATGGGGATGTCAGCCAGGGGTAGTGTAGGCAACTACCACCCCTGACTTGTGAGGTTGTCTGCCAGGGGTAGTGTAGTAAAATACCACCCCTGGCTTGTGGAGATGTCAGCCAAGGGTATTGTAGTAAAATACCACCCCTGGCTTGTTAGGATATCTGTCAGGGGTAGTGTAGTCAACTACCACGACTGGCTTGTGAGGATGTCTGCCAGGGGTAGTGTAGTCAACTACCACCCTTGGCTTGTGAGGATGTCTGACAGGGGGAGTGTAGTCAACTACAACCACTGGCTTGTGAGTATGTCTGCCAGGGGTAGTGTAGTCACCTACCACCCCTGACTTGTGAGGATGTCTGCCACGGTAGTGTAGGCAACTACCACCCCTGGCTTGTGGGGATGTCTGCGATGGGTAGTGTAGTCAACTACCATCCCTGACTTGTGGGGATGTCAGCCAAGGGTAGTGTAGGCAGCTACCACCCTTGACTTGTGAGGATGTCTGCCAGGGTTAGTGTAGTCAAATACCACCCCTGGCTGACATCCCCACAAGTCAGGGATGGTAGTTGACTACACTACCCCTGGCAGACATCCTCACAAGTCAGGGGTAGTAATTGCCTACACTTCCCCTGGCAGACATCCTCATTCTCTACCACCTTACTGAATGTTCAACTGTCCACATACATTCTGCATCTCCCGCTTGCATGTCGCTCAGTACTTCCTTACTGTATCTTCAACTGACACATACCTTCTGCATCTCTCGCTTGCATCTTGCTCTGTACCTCCTTACTGTATCTTCAACTGTCCACTTACCTTCTGCATCTCCCGCTTGCATCTTGCTCTGTACCTTCTTACTGTATCTTCAACTGTCCATATACCTTCTGCATCTCCCGCTTGCATATCGCTCCTTACCTCCTTACTGTATCTTCAACTGTCCACAAACCTTCTGCATCTCCCACTTGCATGTCGCTCTATACCTCCTTACTGTATATTCAACTGTCCACCTAGGAACACGCCAGGGTCTGGTTGTCAGAGATGTCGTAAGTTCTGTAACTCTACCATCTATCAGATAGAAGAATACGTCAGGTCTAGTTGTGAGAGAGGTCTCAAGTTATGTAGCTCCACCACCTACCAGGTATAGGAACACGCCAGGGTCTGGTTGTGAGAGACGTCGTAAGTAAAGTGGCTCTACCATCTACCGGGTAGAGGAACCCGCCAGGGTACTGTGGTGTCCTAGCCTTACACACATGCACGATCCCATGCACCCATCCACCGTCGCCGTCCCCACCCGCCCTCGCCGCCCTTCCCCGAAGGGCGGCGGCGAGGGCGGGTGGGGATACAGTAAGGAGGTAAGGAGCGACATGCAAGCGGGAGATGCAGAAGGTATGTGGACAGTTGAAGATACAGTAAGGAAGTACTGAGCGACATGCAAGCGGGAGATGCAGAAGGTATGTGGACAGTTGAAGATACAGTAAGAAGATACAGACCAAGCTGCAAGCGGGAGATGCAGAAGGTATGTGAACAGTTGAACATAAAGTAAGGAGGTAGAGAATGTGGATGTCTGCCAGGGGTAGTGTAGGTAACTACCACCCCTGACTTGTGAGGATGTCTGCCAGGGGTAGTGTAATCAACTACCACCCCTGGCTTGTGAGGATGTCTGTCAGGGGTAGTGTAGTCAACTACCACCTCAGACTTATGAGGATGTCTGTCAGGGGTAGTGTAGGCAACTACCACCCCTGACTTGTGAGGATGTCTGCCAGGGTATTGTAGACAACTACCACCCCTGACTTGTGAGGATGTCTACAAGGGGTAGTGTAGTCAACTACCACGCTTGGCTTGTGAGGATATCTGCCAGGGGTAGTGTAGGCAACTACCACCCCTGACTTGTGAGGATGTCTGCCAGGGATAGAGTAGTCAACTACTACCCCTGATTTGTGAGGATGTCTGCCAGTTTAGTGTTGGCAACTACCACCCCTAACTTGTGAGGATGTCTACCAGGGGTAATGTAGTCAACTACCACCCCTGGCTTATGGGGATGTCAGCCAGGGGTAGTGTAGGCAACTACCACCCCTGACTTGTGAGGTTGTCTGCCAGGGGTAGTGTAGTAAAATACCACCCCTGGCTTGTGGAGATGTCAGCCAAGGGTATTGTAGTAAAATACCACCCCTGGCTTGTTAGGATATCTGTCAGGGGTAGTGTAGTCAACTACCACGACTGGCTTGTGGGGATGTCTGCCAGGGGTAGTGTAGTCAACTACCACCCTTGGCTTGTGAGGATGTCTGACAGGGGGAGTGTAGTCAACTACAACCACTGGCTTGTGAGTATGTCTGCCAGGGGTAGTGTAGTCACCTACCACCCCTGACTTGTGAGGATGTCTGCCACGGTAGTGTAGGCAACTACCACCCCTGGCTTGTCGGGATGTCTGGCAGGGGTAGTGTAGTCAACTACCACCCCTGACTTGTGGGGATGTCAGTCAGGGGTAGTGTATGCAACTACCACCCCTGTCTTGTGAGGATGTCTGCCAGGGGTAGTGTAGTCAAATACCACCCCTGGCTTGTGGGGATGTCAGCCAGGGGTAGTGTAGTCAACTACCACCCCTGACTTGTTAGGATGTCTGTCAGGGGTAGTGTAGTCAACTTTTCTCTCAGGGGTTGTGTAGTCAACTACCACCACTGGCTTGTGAGGATGTCTGCAAGGGGGAGTGTAGTCAACTACCACCCCTGACTTATGAGGATGTCTGCCAGGTGTAATTTAGTCAACTACCACCCATGATTTGTGACGATGTCAGCCAGGGGTAGTGTAGTCAACTACCACCTCTGGCTTGTTAGAATATCTGTCAGGGGTAGTGTAGTCAACTACCACCAATGACTTGTGAGGATATCTGCCAGGGGTAGTGTTGTCAACTACCACCACTGGGTTGTGAGGATGTCTCTCAGGGGTAGTGTAATCAACTACCACCACTGGCTTGTGAGGATGTCTGTCAGGGGTATTGTAGTCAACTACCACCACTTGCTTGTGAGGATGTCTGCCAGGGGTAGTGTAGGCAACTACCACCATTGGCTTGTGAGGATGTCTGCCAGGGGGAGTGTAGTCAACTACCATCACTGGGTTGTGAGGATGTCTGTCAGGGGTAGTGTAGTTCACTACCACCCCTGGCTTGTAGGGATGTCTGTCAGGGGTAGTGTAGTCAACTACCACCCCTGACTTACGATGATGTCTGCCAGGGGTAGTGTAGACAACTACCACCCCTGACTTGTGAGGATGTCTGCCAGGGGTAGTGTAGTCAACTACCACCCCTGGCTTGTGAGGATGTCTGCCAGGGGGTAGTGTAGTCAACCACCACCTCTGACTTATGAGGATGTCTGTCAGGGGTAGTGTAGGCAACTACCACCCCTGACTTGTGAGGATATCTGCCAGGGTAGTTTAGGCAACTATCACCCGTGACTTGTGAGGATGTCTGTCAGGGGTAGTGTAGGCAACTACCACCCCTGACTTGTGAGGATGTCTGCCAGGGGTAGTGTAGTCAAATACCACCCCTGGCTTGTGGAGATGTCAGCCAGGGGTAGTGTATTCAAATATCACCCCTGGCTTGTTAGGGGTAGTGTAGTCAACTACCACGACTGGCTTGTGAGGATGTCTGCCAGGGGTAGTGTAGTCAACTACCACCCTTGGCTTGTGAGAATGTCTGACAGGGGGAGTGTAGTCAACTACCACCACTGACTTGTGAGGATGTCTGTCAGGGGTAGTGTAATCACCTACCACCCCTGGGTTGTGAAGATGTCTGCCAGGGGTAGTGTAGTCAACTACCACCCATTACTTGTGACGATGTCAGCCAGGGGTAGTGTAGTCAACTACCACCCATGGCTTGTTAGGATGTCTGTCAGGGGTAGTGTAGTCAACTACCACCACTGGCTTGTGAGGATGTCTGCCAGGGGTAGTGTAGTCAACTACCACCCCTGGCTTGTGAGGATGTCTGCCAGGGGTAGTGTAGGCAACTACCAACCCTGACTTGTGGGGATGTCAACCAGGGGTAGTGTAGGCAACTACCACCCCTGACTTGTGGGGATGTATGCAAGCGGGAGATGCAGAAGGTATGTGGACAGTTGAAGATACAGTAAGGAGTTACAGAGCGAGATGCAAGCGGGAGATGCAGAAGGTGTGTGGACAGTTGAAGATACAGTAAGGAGAGGTATTACCTCCAATACACTCTACCAGGTGACACTACATTCATTCACGTGACAATATACACACACACACACACACACACACACACACACACACACACACACACACACACACACACACACACACACACACACACACACACACACACACACACACACACACACACACACACACACACACACACACACACACACACACACAGAGACATGATGTGGACAGTTGGAGATCCAGTAAGGAGGTACAGAGCGAGATTCAAGCGGGAGATGCAGAAGGTATGTGGACAGTTGAAGATACAGTAAGGAGGTACTGAGCGACTTGCAAGCGGGAGATTCAGAAGGTATGTGGACAGTTGAAGATACAGTAAGGAGAGGTACTACCTCCAATATACTCCACCAGGTGACACTACATCAATTCACGTGACTACACATACACACACCCCCCCCACACACACACTCACACACACACACACACACACACACACACACACACACACACACACACACACACACACACACACACACACACACACACATGCCACTTATCTCTTCCACACGGCCATGTGTTTTTTCCAAGGGTCTGTCCTCGGTAATTGTCGTCTGTTGTCGTCTGTTTTCTGATAAGCCGCGCACACGCATTGTTATCGTCCTGATATTTGGACGCCGCATCATGTGCTCGGTTTAAGGGATGTTCGGTAATTGCCAGCTGTTACATGTCACGAGACTGTTTTCATATAGCACAATGAAGTTAGATTGATCAGACGTGTGTTACGAGCTCCGCAACAAATTGTGTTTTTGTCCGGTTGTATGCGTGCGATTAATATAAAGATTGAGTTTTGCGCAGGCGAGTAAGTGAATCTTCATATATGTGAAGGAATTCACAACTTGTACAGCCAAAATACGTGAACATTTATATAGTTACTTCGGATATTGTACTGTTGCACTGGGAATATCGCCCATCTAAACAGTACGGCGCGGGAAATTTCACCTTCGCTGACACGGAATCATAGCATTCACCTGGACACATTGACGACGAACAATAGCCGCTGAAGTGGTGTCCACTCAAGTGCGTTAACGGTAAGCCATTGTTTGTGGCTAAGCGTCTGACACTCGCAAACCGTGATGGCTAAGGCTAAGGCAAAGCCGCCCAAGACCGGGGCGGGCGTAAGTGGTGCCACCGAGGCCCCTGCTGCCGACATCCACCTAGAAGTAAGCGCTGACGCGGACGAAAGCCAGACCTACGTTGAGAAGCTCCTGAAAATACAACAAGATGCGTACCAAGCGTGCTTGCAAAGCGCGGTAGCTGAAATCAACAGGAGGGTGGACAGCTTTGTGCGTGAGACAACCACCGCGCTGACCGAACTCCGAGTCAGCTTGCAGTACACGCAAACCCAAGTCGAGGAGATCAAAGAGAAGCAGTCGAAGGAAAACATTGACGATCTGTCGAAGAAGATGATCGAATTTGAATAAATGATCATGAAAGTCGAGCACGCGATCGACTACCAAGAAAACCAGTCAAGACGCTGTAATCTACGTTTCGACGGCGTTGCTGAGGTCGACGGCGAGACGTGGGAGCAGACGGAGAAGAGCGTGCGCAGGGCTATGACAACAGCCCTAGAACTCCCCGAAAGCCCAAGTGCGCGCCATCAACATCGGTCGCGCGCACCGAACTGGCGGCACGGGGACGAGAGCCCGGACCATCGTGGTCAAATTCGAGTCGTTCAAGGACCGCGAGCTGGTACTGCAAGCGGCGAAGAAGAAACGGCCTCGTGGCATCTACGTGAACGAGGACTATTCGCAGAGGGTCATGGCGAGGCGGAAAGAACTGCTACCAAAAATTATGAAGGCCAGGGAAGAGGGCAAAGTCGCATATTTGTCATTTGACAAACTGGTGGTAAGAGAGCGACATGATGTCGCAAACCGTGGTTAAACTACCAAGTACCTGTTGACTATCCTGGCAAACGTTTTTGTGATGACTTAACCATGGCGTCAACTACACAACAAAATGACGAGTTAACGCCTCCGTATGATACACCGTTTGATTATAATGAACACTGTTACGAACACGATATTGATACTGATTGTTTGTTGTATAACGATTTGCCCACGCATTGTAAATACTACACCCCAGCACAATTGTCAACAAACTTTAGCAGTGTTGGCAAAAACCAGCCAATCAAACTGAGTATGATACACTTTAATGCTCGGAGTTTAAAAGCTAACTTACCCAAGATTAGAGATACTATCCAAAGCATGGAGTATAAATTTCATATAATTGCTATATCAGAAACGTGGCGTAAAGAAAACAATTGGGACGGAAGTGAAGTAAACTGTAACGATGTCGTATTTTCGGGTTACAAACTGTACTGTAATTCCAGAAAAAACAAACACGGTGGCGGCGTTGCCATATATGTGTGTGAATCTGTACTTAACAATTGCCAGTCTTCTGATATTTGTCTAAGGAATATATCGTATGCTGTTGATGACTGTTTTGAAAGCATCTTTATTGAGATACAAATTAGTAAACACGAAAAAATCAATGTCGGTTGTATGTATAGAGCACCGAATACCAGCATCAGCCAATTTAATGACAATCTCTCATTCATACTGGGAAATCTCACCAGCAAAATCGTGTATATATGTGGTGATTACAATATAGACCTATTGCACTGCGAAGAGCAAGCTGAATCAAAATATTTCATTGATCAAATGTTCAGCTCTGGATTATATCCCTTGATCACCAGGCCCACACGAGTAACAAGCACGACTGCTAGTATAATAGATAACATTTTCTGTTCTGAACTGTGTAGAAACAAAATGTGCGGCATTGTTTTAAGCGATGCTACAGACCATATGCCAATTTTCGTCCTGTGTGACAACAGCACTTATGCGGTTATTAACGATGATCCAACATATAAATATAACAGAACGTTAGATGAGGACTCATTAAACAAATTTAAGCACGATTTAAATTATGCAAACTGGGACACTGTAATGAACGAGTCAAACCCTGATTTAGCATTCTCGCGCTTTATGCAAATACTAAATAATACTTATAACGATGCCTGTCCTGTAAAAACGTATTCAGGAGAGACAAAAAAGAATGATAAACCTTGGTTATCAAGAGGGCTAAAAAACGCTTGCATAAAGAAGAATAACATGTACTTAGCGTTTCTAAAAAATAGGACAGAATTAACAGAAATCCGCTAAAAAAATTACAAAAATAAGTTAACAAAATTATTACGTCTAGAAAAGAAAAAATATTACAGAAAAAAACTCGACGATTGTAAGACTAATATAAGGGCAACTTGGAAAACTCTTAACAGCATAATAGGTAAAAGAAAATCTGATACCACATATTTGAACAAGTTTTATGTTGGCGATAACATAGTAGTATTAGAAAATAAAGAAATAGCTAATCATTTTAACAATTTCTTCGTCGATATAGATAAATTATCCAACCTCATAGAACCCTGCCCGGGAACAAAGCCAACCGACTTTGTAAAACGTACTGTATCACAATCAATGTATATGTCCCCCGTTACTGAGCAAGAAGTACTCGAAATTGTGTCTAGGTGCAAAAGTAAAACTTCATACGGACCTGATGAAATCAGCATGAAAACAGTTAAGCATGTAATAAAGCAAATTGTACAACCGCTAATCCACATTTTTAACAGATCTTTGATCAGCGGATAATTTCCAAATGAAATGAAATTAGCAAAAGTCATTCCTATATTTAAGTCAGGAGATCGTTTTCAGTTTTCTAATTATATACCTATATCTCTCTTATCCCAATTTTCAAAAATACTTGAAAAAATATTCAACAAAAGGCTAAGGTCTTTCATTGAAACACAACACATATTGACAGATGGGCAGTATGGCTTCAGAAGTAATCACTCAACTTCACTAGCTTTAACAGAATTTGTCGAAAAAATTACATCCGCAATGGATAAATGCCAAAGCACGATTGGGGTCTTTATCGACCTAAAAAAGCCTTTGACACTGTTGACCACAACATACTGCTAAGTAAATTGCAATGCTACGGAATCAGGGGTCTGGCTCTGGCCTGGATAAAAAGCTACTTAACCAACCGTAGACAATATGTATGCTATAACAACAGTAACTCAGAACAAAAGGAAATCAAGTGTGGAGTCCCGCAAGGTTCAATCCTTGGCCCGTTATTATTTATTCTGTACATAAATGACATGTGTGAAGTCTCAAAATTGCTTGACGTTATTTTGTTTGCTGATGATACAAACATTTTTTATTCTGCTAGTAACACAGATGAAGTAAGCACTGTTATTAACAACGAACTAAAAAAACTAGACCTGTGGTTTCGAGCGAACAAATTATCACTTAATGTGAACAAAACACATTTTATAATGTTCAACAATAAAAAGCAACCTAGAACAGGTGTGAATATAGTTTTGAATGGGAAAAACATTGAGCAGGTATCATATACTAAATTCCTTGGAGTAACCATTGACGAAAACGTAACATGGAGAGAACACATAAAAATGGTTGAATCAAAAGTATCAAAGAACATAGCAGTTTTGTATAAAACTAGGCATGTTCTTGATTGTCAAGCGTTACACACATTATATAATTCACTTGTTGAACCACATATGTCATATTGCTGTGAGATCTGGGGAAATACTTATCAATCTAGACTCAGAAAACTATTTATGTTACTGAAAAAACTATACGGATTATTTATAATCTTAATTATCATGATCATACATCTGTATTTTTCCATCTCTCAAGCATGCTTAAATTTAATGATTTAGTTAAATACAAGACTATGATCATACTTTATAAAGCAAACAACCATTCTTTAAGTGGTCGTGTTCAAGCATTATTTGAACCAACCGCAGCTATACACATACATGATACAAGACAAAGCAAACTGTTATATGTTAAAAAGACAAACACCACCCTCCGACTGCTGTCAATCACCGTCAAGGGTATAAAAACGTGGAACAACTTACCAAATAAATTGACTCAGCTTCCAAGTTTAACACAATTTAAAAAAGCAATCAAGTTGTCATTACTTTCTACATATTTGTGAATTGTTAATTGAAGGTGACGTTTTGTCAAACCCATGTAATAGTAACACAAACACTATAGTAAACAGTCTATAAAATTATATGAGTTGTGAATATTATTTTGTGATTTATTTATAATTCCTGTTGTATTTATTCAGTTTTCATAGTTCGAGTAGGGCATAGCAACACATAAGTCTATGACTTCAGCTATGTCCTTTCAGCAGCAGCAGCAGCAGCAGCAGCAGCAGCAAACCATACTGTGCATGTATTATGTTGTTGTTGTTGTTGAATAAACGTTCATTCATTCAGACTCTTTGCTGATATAACTTGTACTTTAAAACTTTCTATACAATGTGTCTGTATATAAGATGCCATCAGTCACTACACTAAATCTAAGTTTGGTATAAGACGGATTTGATATGCTACAGGTAAGTTATTACAATATGTTTGTGGTATATTATCAACGTAAGATTGGTGAGTCACGTCTGCTTGTAAACGAAATGATGTAGCGTCATGAATCGTAATGTGCCTTGATATAGGAGGAAGACAACATACCTCAGGGCTTCGACCGGGGCCTTCAGCCAGAGAAAATCGTCGGAGCGACATACCATAACGGGGAAGTGATCTTCCTTATGAAATGGTATGTAACCGTTGATTATCTGCAAGATAGATTCAACAGCGATAACACTATAGTGGATCTATTTAAGCAACAAGCAATGTTGCATCATAAGAGAATCGATTCTAGAATATTATACGTACCACCATTCTTCATGACAGACATACATTTACATTGTCAATATGTACCATCTTTATGTATAATCAATGTATGTTATAATGTACTTTTCCTCTTGTTACGTGTCAATATGTACCATCTTTGTGTATAGTCAATGTATCTTTGTGTATAGTCAATGTATGTTATAATGTACTTTTCCTCTTGTTACGTGTCAATATGTACCATATTTGTGTATAGTCAATTTATCTTTGTGTATAGTCAATGTATGACAGATCAAACTCATAAGAGACCCATCATGTATGTGTGAATGTATGCAGGCGAACATCATCTGTCCTCAGATGGTAATTGTATTCTACCAGGAACGGCTGAGATGGTATACACAAATTGAAGATTAAAAAAACATGTTAAAACTTTATAATATGTCATTGTTGTTCGTTTTGTCAAACACGCACATACATGTTTACATGCAATAACACACACGCACCCCTCTAATAAGAGGCGCCAATTACGCACGCACAACACAACATGACTGATATGGGTTTATAGTTTAAAACTTTCCATACAGCAAAACTTTACATACAGTGTGTCTGCATAACATACATACACACATACACACAGGGGGATGTCAAAAATTGGTGTCCGGAGACAGACGATGAAGATGATGGTTTCGTTGGTGTAATCGATCGCTGATGTTAATAAAACTATTCAACTTTCAAACTGTGGTGTTTGTTGGTTATTAACTTAAGATACATTAGTTCAAAAATACATACATACATACATACATATACTTTCCTTTCAAAGACTGATTCCCCTTTGTTCTTTCCTTCATTTTACACGATACGACATTGGACGAATTATTCTCATATACATACATACATATTCTCACCTTATCAACATACATACATTCAACGTGTATACTACTAGCATTTAGATGGTTTATGTCCACGCCGAAGCACAATTTTGCGCTGATATACTGTTGAAAATGTGTCAGGTTGCATGATGTGAACCTATTATGAGACATGGCACCAGAAAAAAACATAGCGATATACACCCTGTATAATATAATGAAAAGATAGCGAAGACACAAATACCACGCTATTTGGAGAATGACCCATATACCACGTATACACAACTTGCTCTGTGGAATGTGTAATGTGCTCACAATCAAGGTATGAAAGTCCTCTTGCGGGTGATTTATCGAATAAATCGTTATTTTTATTAGAGGGATGCACATTAACCAGAAACTACGCCTCTTACCTGCATAATGAATCAATCACTGATAACCGGAATATTTCCCAGTAAACTGAAAACAGCGAAGATTATTCCTATTTTCAAGAAGAATGATAAACGTGATTTGAATAATTATAGACCTACAGTGTATATCACTGTTGCCCTCCATATCTAGATTACGTCATATATGTGTTTCCGATTTCTGCATAGATATTACATCTTTGTCAGATTTTGACATTGACGGACCTGTTGGGGCAATGGTGGAAGCGTATGACACTGGATTACGTCGGATTATCGATCACCACGACACGCTCCCATGCTCGAGAAAACAGTAACCTTGCGACCTAACTCGCCGTGGTACACCGACGAACTGCAGCGTGAGAAGCAGAACCGACGGCGAGCGGAGCGGACCTGGCTACGTACTGGCCTCGAGGTATACCGCCAAGCATATCGGGCGCAATGTGTGGCCGTAAACCATGTTACTCACCACGAGGCGTAGTTACTACTCCAACAAGATTGCGAGTTGTGGGAGTGACCAAAAGCAGCTCTTCAACATCACGAAATACCTTATGGGATACACTGGCTTTGCGAAACTGCCGTTATATGTTTCTTTGAGTGATTTGGCCCAACGTTTCGGCAATCACTTTGTGAAGAAAGTGAATGACATCCGGCAAAGCATAGTCCACTGTGGAGGTGATCGTTCATATGCTATGGCGGCTGCATTCGGTGACGACACATCATTTCGTGGTGCTCTGTTGACAAGCTTCACAGAAGTCACTGAATCAGACTTCACAAGATTAGTCGCAGTCGCTACGTGTAAGTCGTGCGGGCTAGACCCACTACCTACCTGGGGCCGGTTTCATGAAGCGGCTAAGAACGTTTTAAACGATAAGATGATTGTCTTAGTATATCATGTGATTTTGTTTAATATAAGCGAACACAGAATTTTACGCAAATACGTGACGCTAAGTAATTGCGTAACTTTAAGTACGCTTCATGAAACCGGCCCCTAGCTCTCTAAGCTATGCTCGTCAGAACTAGTACCCATGATCACTTCGATAATAAACGCTTCCCTCGAGAGTTAAATTGTACATGATGTGTTCAAGCATGCGGTCGTTAGACCAGTCCTAAAAACTGACGCTTGATTTTCGTGACAATTGGCGGACACCGGGTTGTGCCGAAGTCATCCTTACGCAACCTAGGAGTCATATTTGACAGCGGTCTAACTATGGAAGCACAGGTTGCACAGATAGCTATATGTGTGCGTCCGACATATAATGTGCTTGTGTTTGTGTACTCTGTGATGCATGAACTGGCACCGAGTTAGCTCGCGGAGTTACTAAATCGATTTCAACCGAATCGGCAATCGGTAAACGAGACGGTAGCGCCTAACAGGCAGCAAGCCCAATTGTGCTCGTGTTATTAACATGTTTTCTGCCTGTTTACCAAGAATTGAACGATCATAACTTCACTATTTACACGTGACGCTGCAGTGACTGTCTTGGTGAACTTTTTTTATATAACAAGGTAGTGTACGTTGTCTACAATCTTGAAATATGTTAATGTCATCAGCCAACCGTGTCGCTGACGAAGCTGGTGGACTACAGGTCTTTAGACCGACAACGCCCGTGTGTGACCTAATTTGGTAAACTGCAAGGCATTGTTCTACGGTTGGCGGCGATGTGCCTACAGGACGTCTTTCGGGCTTTCCGTCCTGCCACCAAGGGTGACACTCCTCGATTACCTGACACAGTGTATTCATTGATCCACGGCGCGTCCAACTCTGCATGGCAGACATGGGGGCACGCGCAAACAGCGCGCGATCCGAACGCGAATTACCAGCCGTTTTGAAGATCCTTCATGTCGGCAATGCAGTGTCAGTGCGAATCTGGTAACTTTAAGAGCCGCCCCTGTTATACCACACGATACGCCATTTGTCAATGTGGCATTATTGAATGCTCGTTCCGTGTGCAATAAAGCTCTTAAAATCAGCGAATACGTTGTTGAACACAAATGCGACATCTTAACGACAACCGAGACGTGGTTAAGGAAGACTGGTGACGAAGTTGTTATTGCTGAAGTGACCCTACCCGGTTCCTCTTCCACCACGTGGCACGAACTTCTCGTCGTGGTGGCGGTGTTGCAATCTTGCACCGCGACACATTTACAACGAATATTCTTCCTATCTCCATTTGAATACCATTGAACTTCTCCGTGTGCAGTTCTCTGCATCCCATTCTACATCATTCATCATGTGTGTCATCTACCATCCGCCTGCTTCAAGTAAGGCTTCTGGAACTTCGTCTGAATTTTATGATGAACTTGAATGCTTATCTACAGAAGCATTTGTTTATGTTATGCCAACCGTCATTGCTGGTGAATTTAATACTCATATTGATTATGTAACGAAGCCAGAACCGCTTCGCAATCTGCTTGATTCCTATAATTTGCTGCAACACGTTCATTCGCCGACCCATAAAACAGGCCATACATTGGACCTGGTGATAAGTCATGACAGCGATAGCTTAGTAGTTTCTGTTGTTGTTTATCCAGATTCCAAATCGGACCACTATAGCATAGAACTGGCATTATATGTTTTGAAACCGTCAGCTGAAACTTCAGTAATTGCTAAGCGAAACTTCCGCAACATGGATGCTACAGCGTTCAATGATAACGTTACATCTGCGTGTTCTTGCATGTGTGCCCAAGCTGACGGTCAGTAAGCGGAGGTCTTAGCATCGGACTACAACACGTGTCTCACTGACTGCTTAGACAAGCACGCTCCTTGGCGCTACGTACACGCCAAGACCAACTGAGGTCGCTGAGGTCGACGAAGCAAGAGAGACGAGGCGAACATGTGAGAATATGTGGAGAAGAACGAAACTCGAAATACACCGCCAATTATACGTCGCCGCTCGCGACGACTGCGCTACAATGATAGCCAGTAAGTATTATCGCGGACAATTATAGAACGCTAATAACAAGAACATGTTTCGCATTCTGAGATCACTCGACGTACACACAATGCAACTTCCTGAATTCTGCTCAGTGAAGGAAGGTTGTGATACATTCTCACGTTTCTTCAAAGAAAAGATCGAGCAATTACTTATTAACTTCCACTGCCGCTGACCCGACAGAGGACGAGTCACCTTGTTTTACTGACCCAATTCAAGTGTTCGAGCCAACAACGACAGCCGAAATCACTAATATTCTTGGCACTACGGATAAGACATGCTCACTTGTTCCACTACCAACTAAGCAACTAAATGACAACATGGAAAGTATCGTGCGTATCATCACATGTATTGTAAACGCCTCACTCGAGGAGGCAGTCTTGCTTGTGCTGCTTAAGCACGCAGTTGTCCGGCCATTGCTCAAGAAACCATCACTCAATAAGGACATACTCAACAACTACCGTCCAGTTAGTAACCTAAGCCATCTGTCAAAAGTCATAGAGAAAGTTATTGCGCGAAGGATCATCTCTCATATTTCCGATCAGCGAATGGAGGACTGTTTCTAATCAGCCTACCGGAAGAATCATTAAACTGAAACCGCACTATTGTGTGTAACAAATGCCATGAAAGCCGCTATAGACAATAGACAAGGCACGGCACTAGTTCTTATTGACTTTAGTGCGGCCTTTGACACAATCAATCACAAGATAATGATCCAGCGGCCTCGGTTGCGTTACGGCATTGTTGGCAAGGCGCTTGGCTGGCTGCAATCCTATCTGCAGGGCCGGACCCAGCGGGTGGTCATTCGTGATGCGTCATCGAATACAACTTGCGTGACATCGGGTGTCCCACAGGGTTCGGTGCTGGGTCCTTTGTTATTCTCGTTGTACGTACAACCCATTGGCGACACAATCAGGGCGCGTGGACTTTGTTTTCATCATTATGCGGATGATCTGCAGTTGTACTGCCACTCTGCGACGTATGGAGGAGTGTCTAAATATTGTCAATCAGTGGATGACATCAAACTACATGTGCATGAACAACACTAAAACGGAATATCTTCCCGTAGTGCCAAAGACTGCCGCTGCGCTTATTGACGGGAGTGTGATACGCGTAGGAGATGTTACGATTACTGACTCCAAATGTGTTCGTAACCTTGGTGTCGTTATAGATCGCCACCTCGATTTTAAGAAGCAAGTTTCAAGCATCGTCAATGTTTGCTCATTTCACCTGGGTCATATCAACCAGGTGAGTCGTTATCTCCCAACAACGACAAAGGAACATATCGTCAACGCCATTATTACATCACGGCTTGATTACTGCAATTCACTTCTATACGGCACTTCTGTTAACAATATCGCTCGACTGCAGAGAATGCACAACGCTGCTGCTAGGTTGATCCTGCGCCGCCACGGAGTGACAGCGCCGTGCCTCTGTTGTGCATTCTTCACTGGTTGCCTGTAGCACACAGAATCGACTATTATTGTTTACATATAAAGCTGTGCATGGCGATGCCCCGAAATATTTATGCGACCTTCTATGCCCATACAAACCAACAAGACCAACAATAACATGTTAACGGTCCTGCGGACACATGTCAAAGCTGGGGACAGATCATTTGCGGTCGCCGCGGCGACTTTGTGGAACACTTTGCCTAATGATATTAAAACGTCTGATTGTCTCTCTACTTTCAAGGCACGCTTAAAGACTCATTTTTATCGACTCTCTTGTCCAATGTGGCATAGTTTAATCTGTGCATTGATTAGTTTTATATCTCTTATGTATTAATTAACCTATTTATATATTTATTTTATACCTACATGTACATTAGTTCAGTTAAATAAATTTGCAATGTTTTATTTCTGCATAGAACTGTAGCTATGATCATTAATTTAGTACATTTATTTAATTAGTGTATTTATTTGTATTTTACTACTAATAATTTTGTAAGAATTGTTTTTTAGAAAATGCATGTTTTTTTTATAAATGCCATGATTATTACCTCTATCTGGGTTCTATATGTTGTAAAGCGCTACGAACAATTTATAATTGAATCTGGCGCTATATTAAATAAAATATTGCAGACTTTATGGTGGCAAACATTTCGCGTGCCACGACTGACAATGACACAATTTCGTCGTTCTGGTAAAACCATTATTCTAAGTAAAAATTACTGCGATATACAACCAATTTGAAAATCATAACTTGCTTGCATAATAGTTCCCATTTTCTCGATAAACCTTCGTTGGGTGGAAACCTATAAAACCTACAACGGAGGTTTCTGTTGTGGCAATTAAAACCGTAAGCGAAACAATATATGGCTCTTTCGCGTCGCTGGGCACCAAAAAGGACAAGATAGCATAAAACCAATATGGCAGCTGACGAGGCGTGCGTGCCCTATATGATCACGTGGACTTTATCAAATGCACTTACCCATACTCTATGTAATTATTATAATTATTTTAAAATGATTTATTACATTTTAATTCATTCACTTATTTATTTTATATTGTTTAATACTTATCATATAAGTTTTAATTGTTTGTAAATGGAGGTATAATAATTACGTAATGAATGTTTTAATTATTAATTTTTTGTATACATTTTAGAATAATTTTTGTTTCTATCTATAATACAATTTTAAATATTTACGTGTACATTAATGTAAAGCGCCTGAGAGCAATCTGATTGATTCGGGCGCTATACCAATAAATTGTATTATTATTATTATATCTAGTGATTGAAAAAGCAGTCTATGCACAGCTGTTTCAGTATTTAACTATTAATATTTAACCAGATTTAACAAGATTGCCATCCAGAGAATTAACTCTAGATGGCAGGTGGACAAGGAAGCCCTTTGGCTTATCGAGAGTCCAACCCTTTTATCTACATATATCCAGCCCTTCTGAGGTATGTGTCGATTTTATTTTTAAACATATTCACACTACTAGCACCCACACAATCATTAGATAATATACTCTTACATGCAAACCAATACGGATTCAGAACAGGATTTTCAACTGAATTAGCACTATCTGAAATGGTGGATCGAATTTATATAGATCTTGATGAAAAAACTAGTTATAGCAATATTCATAGTTTTGTCAAAGGCATTCGACACTATTGACCATACAATCCTTATCAAAAAGCTTGACCACTACGGCATACAAAATGTAGAATTAGATTGGTTTAGAAGCTACATATAGAACAGACGACAATACGTAGAACTAAACAACATAAAATCAACCATAGAAACAATGTCTACACGAGTCCCTCAGGGGTCAATACTTGGACATCTATTTATTTAACATATATCAACGATCTAGAAATGGTTAGTACAAAGTTTACCCCCATTGTGTACGCCGATGATAAGAACACTGGGGAACTTCATATGAACTCAACATCACATCAAATAAATGCAAAATTAACCAAAATAACAGACTGACTAGCAGTCAACAAGCTGTCACTCAGTGCAAGCAAAACAAAAATGATGATTGTTCAGAGTAAACAAAGAGTACTGAGAAATTGTGAAATTCCTAATATTAAGGTAAATAGTATTCCAATTGAGAATGTAACACATTTAAACTTTCTTGGTGTTATAATAGACTGTACCAGTGTCCATTTTGAAAATAATCTACAATTAACTATTTTTGTCACACAAATTATGGAATAACAGCTTGGGGTCCCACGTAAAAGCAAACTGGAAAAGACGGCAATTAGATCTTTATCAAACAGTAAGCATAATCCACATGCCACACCTCTATTTAAGAACCTTTAACTACTGAAGCTAAAGGACATTTATAAACTATCATGTTTCAAATTTTTCTAAAAATATAAAAACGAAAATATCCAAGATTATTTCAAGAACATGTTTCTAACCACAGGAAAATGCAATAACGAGATCCAATAGGCACATCAATGCTTCAATGACATGGGAAATAACCTCCCAATTAACAATACTTACGACATTCAAGTAAAACTTACTAATTCGGAGCAATGCCGCCTTTGTATTGGACATGAAATTCCTAAACTAATTAAAGAGGACTATTTATCCACAATTGTACTTGATAAAATAAACAGCCACTCATGCTAAGGATGCACGAAAATACATAATTAGCAATTATGAAACGATATGTCGTATTTCAAATTGCCTATGTATGTAAAACAGACTTATATAACATAAAATGTTTGAACTAAACATTATAATATGAATTATAATGAAATGAAATGAATATATATTGTATTATGTATTGTATGTATCATGTATTATTTATTTATGAATTACAAATGTCCGTTTGGTTAGTATTAATTAACTGGTTGTGGTAAAGTTAGTTTGAAATACGATTAGTGGTGTTAACTGTTAAGTGCTGTTGATATCGGGTTGTTTACTTATTTATCATTCGTAGCCATGCTTCTGCATTTCACACCATTTCTTTACCGTGTAATACATAGCTTTCACCTTTTTAAATCTTGAATTTACTATTGCTTACTGTAATGAACATAACACCGTCTGATGCTGCCACCTGTCGTATAGTTTATAGTGATTTAAACATGTTGGAACTCTCCTGTAGTTACGAGAATAAAGAAGTTAGTTCTGTCACCGAAGCCACGATGTACGTGTCACTATTTTATATTTGGCGACGAGAGATGCGCGAAACAGAACCAAAAGACAAATGTGTGAGTAGTGTCGTCTACCACAGAGCACAGAGACGTGTGTAAAATGCGCATATGAAGAAACGGTTAGTGTTAAGTCCATTATGAACGTGTTGTTCAATTTTAATCAGTTGGCCGTGTTGTCAGCCACGAGAACCATACCACAGACAGTGCCGTGTGCAAAAAATGAGCGGGAACCACGCATACTGCGAACATGTGACATTCGTATCAAGTCGGTTGTTTACTGTAAAACTAGTAAACAAGCCAGCAGTCGTGATTCAGTAGACTGTATCTGCATGGAGTAGATTTTTGCAGGATGCAGTCATGGCAACGTCATTAAATGTGCCGTGCATACAGCCTTTTGAAAGCGAACTTTCCGATAGTGACGCCTCATTAGGTCCCAAATGGGATAACTGGCTACTCAGATTCGAGAACTATCTGTCCGCCATCGCAGTAAATGACGAAGGACAGAAGAGAGCACTGTTGTTGCATGCAGTTGGCAGTACAATATTCGATATTTTTGTCAACCTGCCGAACAGAGGGACAACTTATGAACACGCCAAAACAGCGCTAACAACATACTTCAAGCCGAATGTTAATCGTGAGTATGAACGTGCCGTGTTTAGACGCATGCGTCAAGAGAGTGGCGAAAAAATTGATGCTTACCATACCCGTCTCCGCCAGGCAGCGGCCAGTTGCGAGTTCAACGACATTAACGGTGAAATTAAATCACACGTGATACAGACAACCACAGACTCAAAACAGCGTAAACAAGGACTGACAAACGATGCGTTGACGCTAGGCGACATAATCGAAGAGGGTCGAAATAACGAGCTAGCGCAAGCCCAAAGTTTGGACATTGAAAAAGACTTGACAGGCATCCAACAAGATGCCAAGACAATCGGTCGCAAGTTCGGATAGTCGAAACGTAGAAAACCACAACAGGGTGTAACAAAATGTAGATACTGTGGGAAAGGTTTTCCGCATGTAGGAGGCAAGGAAACTTGCCTGGCATTTGGTAAACAGTGTTTTGTGTGTTATGGACGAAACCATTTTGCTAATTTTTGTCCTAAGAAAGGTCAAACAAATACCACAAACAAACAGTTTGTGAAGAAATCAGTTCGTGCAGTTAGTGATGAGGTAGAGGATTACGTATTTACAGTAGGGACTGCAACTGACGAAAGCACGGAGAGTGATGGTTATGAAAATAGTATAAATGATGTTTCCGCAAACCCTGAGGGTGATGTTTGTGAAAGTAGTATACATGGTGTTTACAATAGCACTTTTGTACCAAAACCGCCGAAGTTCAAAATCGAGTTTGAAAAGTGTTCAGTGATGATGACAGCTGATAGTGGTGCATCGTGTAGACTAATTGATGAGAGTACGTTTCAGAACAAATTCAAGAGTGTTCGTCTTGAAACATGTTCTGACAAACTGAATGCATATGGTGGTACACGTATAGTAACCATTGGAAAGTTTCTTAGTACTATTGTGTGTGGTAAGAAAACTGCTAGTGATGTTTTCTATGTAGTGAAAGGAAACTGTGGATGTTTGCTCAGTGTAAATGTGAGTCAAAAACTCGGACTCATTCAGGTTGCAGATTATGTGGTGCATAATGTCGAAAATACTGAGTGCCCAGAAGTGAAGAAATACCCGAAGGTATTTGAGGGTATTGGTAGGTTAAAGAACTTTGAGGTAAAGCTTCACATCAATGAAGCTATCCCCTCTGTTGCTCAGCGCCACAGAAGAATCCCTTTTCATGAACGTCAAAAGGTTACAAAGGAACTGCTTGAGTTGAAAAGGAATTATGTGATCGAAAGGGTAGAGGGTCCAACTCCCTGGGTGTCCCCAATAGAGGTGGTACCGAAACCCAAAAGGCCCGGTGAGGTTCGTATCTGTGTCGATATGCGACAGGCGAACAAAGCAATCATGAGAGAGCGACACCCGTCGCCTACAGTTGATGACATTGTTCAAAAACTGAACAATGCGCGTGTGTTCAGCAAGATTGATCTAAGATCAGGCTATCATCAGTTGATGCTTGCAGAGGAGTCTCGCTATATCACTACATTCTCCACTTATGATGGTTTGTAGCGATACAAACGCCTTAATTTTGGTATTTCGAGTGCGAGCGAAGTGTTTCAGAATGTTGTTGAAAATGTCATTGAAGGAATTGACGGTTCTTTCAATATGTCCGACGACATATTTGTGTTCGGTAAGGGCAAAACCGACGAGGAAGCGTATGCCGAACATGACAAGAGTTTGGATCAGGTGCTGAAGAGGCTCGATGAGAATTGACTCACAGCAAATCTTGCCAAGTGTGAGTTTCGAAAGCCAAAGATGGAATTCTACGGTATGATGTTCTCAAAGAACGGAATCGAACCAGATCCGAAGAAAGTAGAAGCACTCCTAGAAATGGAGCCGCCTGTCGATGTGGGAGAAGTGCAGATTTAGTTGGGAATGACAAACTACCTCGCAAGGTTTATTCCCAATTACTCGACAGTAACAGCACCACTGCGGAAGCTCACATGCAAGAAACAAGAGTTCAAGTGGGAGCTTGAACAACAGTCCTCGTTTGAGATGCTGAAGGGTGTCCTTGGTACGTATCCAATCGTTGCCTACTTCGACATGAAGAAGGAGACAGAAATCATTGTAGATGCATCCCCTGTAGGGCTAGGTGCGATGCTAGTACAATACCAAGACAAGAAGCCCCAAGTAGTTGCATACGGGAGCAGAGCCCTAACACCAGTTGAGCAGCGGTACAAGAGTCAACTAGAAAGAGAAGCGCTGGCAGTTGTCTGGGCCTGCGAATACTTTCATGTGTATGTCTACGGGGCGCCAGTGAAAGTGGTAACTGACCACAAGCCGTTAGTAACGTTGTATGGAAATCCCGGCGCCAAGCTGCCCCTGAGACTAGAAAGATGGGCTATGAGGCTGCTGCCATACCAGCCAGTTATCGAGTACCGTCAGGGTAAAGATAATCCGTCGGATTACTTATCTCGCCATCCGCAAGTATCAGACAGAAGTTCTCGAGAAGAACTTGTGGCAGAAGAGTATGTGAACTTCGTCACAGAGGAAAGTATCCCAAAAGCAATGAGTAGTACAGAAGTCTTAGAAGCAACGTTGGCAGACCCAACTCTCAGTGCTGTGAAAGATCTTCTGTTAACTGGAAAATGGTACATGCTTGAAACAAAGTATGGACAAGATCCACGTGTGGACTTTGAAGCGATGCAATCGTACAGCAGAGTTGGAAATGAACTCGCTGTAACACGAGATGGATTAGTGTTGAGAGGAACCCGTATTGCGGTTCCAGCGAGTCTACAGCACAGGGTAATCCATCTGGCCCACGAAGGGCATCAAGGGATAAACAAGACCAAGGCTCTCCTCAGAGAGAAAGTCTGGTTTCCCAGAATTGACGCTATGGTAGCTAAGCTACTTGATGAATGTGTAGCGTGCAAAGCGGCTTATGATCCAAAGCCAAGGGAACCATTGGTCATGTATGATCTTCCGTCAAGGAAATGGTCTCATCTATCCGCAGATTTTTATGGACCATTACCTACAGGTGACTACCTCCTTGTTGTCATGGACGAGTACTCCAGATTCCCTGAAGTCGAAGTGATAAAATCCCTGTCGGCTCAGACAGTTATTCCAGTCTTCGAGAAGATATTCTCGTCAAGAGGTACTCCCGACAACCTGAAAACAGACACTGGAACTCCGTTCCAAAGTGAAGAGTTAAGAGGTTTGCTGTCAATCTAGGTTTTCTCCACCAAAGAGTAACACCATATTGGCCTGGGGCGAATGGTGTAGCCGAGAGGTTCATAAGAACCATAGGCAAAGTCTGCAAATGTGCACAGGTAGAAGGTAAACCCTGGAAACGCGAGTTGTACCGGTTTCTTAGAAACTACAGGGCAACCCCGCATACCTCGACAGGATTACCACCAGCAACGGTTTTGAATGGTGTACCGTTGAAGATGAAGCTACCCCAGGTCCATACTGAGGAAATGGATGAAACACTCCGTCAAAAGGATTGGGCGACAAAGAACAAGATGAAGGAATATGCGGAAGCACGACGAAAGATAACCAAGTCTGACATTGGTATCGGAGATAAAGTGTTGTTGAAGAATGTGGCACAACAAGGGAAACTAGTGCCCAAATTCCAACATGAGCCTTTCGAGGTCATAGACAGGAAAGGTACAATGGTAACAGCACAAAGAGGCCAGGAGGTCAAGGCGCGAAACACAAGTAATTTTCGCAGAGTCAGCACTGACATAGAGCCGTTGCAATACAGGCCAGTCGAACCTGACCAGCTCCTACTGTAGTACCCCCAATAGTCCCAGTAAGTCATCCAGTGGGATCTCCGTACTCAACTGAGGCTAGTACGAGTCTTTCCCCTTCCGTGCATGCTCCACCCAGTCGTCCACCTAGGGTTAAGAGTGTACCCAAACGGTTTGAAGGTTTTCGTGTAAACCTGCCTAGTTTCTGTTAACAATGATGTAGTTTCAACACTGTACTGAGTATAGTTTCAACATATCAGGCGATATTTGTTTATTTGCAAAACATAATTGTATAAAGTTTGGGGAGATGTAATGAACATAACACTGTCTGATGCTGCCACCTGTCGTATAGTTTATAGTGATTTAAACATGTTGGAACTCTCCTGTAGTTACGAGAATAAAGAAGTTAGTTCTGTCACCGAAGCCACGATGTACGTGTCACTATTTTATACTTACCACACCAGTATTAGTTTTAAAAAAGTATCTTTACATAATTTGTCATGGTGGCCTGTACGTCAGCGATCTTTTAGGTCTTAGTTACAGGTCTCCATAGATCAATCAACATTTATCATCAATTATCATGTCTTATAAATGTAGTATTATGTTCATGGTTGATCTAAATACACTTTCTACCAAGCACGTGGACTACTGTGTCAGGGGTCAGGTCAACAGCCAATGGGAGCCGCGGAGATATTTCCCTATCTAGCTTGTTTGAGAAAAATAAATTCGCGACAAAAACAACACTAGGCAAAATCCAGACTTTCCTTACCTGATGTCTGCGAAGAATTCTTCGCATAAAATGGCAAGACAAAATCAGAAACGAGGAGCGGTGGGAAAGGATTAGCCAAGAACCCGTTGCCAAGCAGATCCTGAGGAGAAAGTGGGGTTGGATTGGACACACACACTGAGAAAGCCAACAACAAACATCACACGACAGTCTCTGACGTGGAATCCTCAAGGAAAAAGAAGGCGAAGAAGGCCAAAAACACATGGCAAAGAGACACGGCTGCAGAAGTACAAAGGAGTGGCTATACCTGGAAAGAAATAAAGAAGATTGCCCAAAGGCATGTGTGCTGGAGAGTCGCGGTCGATGGCCTATGCTTCGCATGGAAGAGCATAAGGCCTAAGGCCTCTGTGCAGACATGATGTCATCACTTATCAGGACTATATCATCTGCAAATGCAAGATACGTTATATTTCTTCCTATGGAAACCGCCTACTTCTTCGTTCTATGGTTGCAAAGCCACGACCTGATTCTGTTGTTAATTGTCTCATGGCATGGTCCAATATTATAATAAATATGTATGGCGCTAATGTATCACCCTGTCAAACATTGGCCTTGATGTCAAAGATCTCGTTTCCTCCGTCAGGTGAAATGACGGATGTTGTCGTGTCTCTACATAGAACTTCAATAATGCTCACAATCTTCTCTGGCATTCCTTAGGCTTATAAGATTTTGAACAATTAGCCACGATCAACAGAATTGAATGTCTTGTTGAAATCGACAAATGTCAGTACTACAGGCAAGTTGTTGACATCTGCTTCTTTGACAATTTCGCCCAAACCTAATATGTGGCCAGTTGCAGATCGACTTTTGCGGAAGCCATTTTGATTCCATCTCAGAAGAGGTTATACGGCAGGCTGTTTAATAAGAGAAAATTATACATTTTAGCTGCTTTTGGAGTCAAGCTGATAGTGTGTTGCCAATTAGAGATTTATTTTCTTTGGAAGGGGTACTATTCCAAAATTACAAATTTGTTTATATAAATAGCGAAACAGTTGACAACCTCGGTCGCTGTGACTCACGTAAACAAAATCGATACTTTTCTACTTAAAAGTGATTTGTTAGTTATATAATATCGGTCATACTCTATATGTCATTTCGTCAAAACAAAACAGCGGTGTGCTTTTATCCATGCGTAAATGCCGCGACCTGTTCTATTCCTGTATATCAATAGTATCCCCCCGCGCAATTGTGCGTGTATTCGTTCTATTATGCTGCTTGACATATAGTACTGACCCTCAGAAAAAAACGACTCAAGTTACTGGCTCCAGAAGACGCGACTCTAATTTCTGGCAAAAAGGGAGCTCGGGTCTCTAAATTAATGTCTCAATAACAACATATGTTGGAACACAGATACGAACTTCTCAGGGCACCTGATACATGCTGGGGAGGAACTAAACCACAAGTCAGGAGGAGCAGCAAGCAGCCTACACAGAACACAGTACAATGTTCTTCTTCTACTCTTTGTCCATGGAGTCCGGTGTGAAGTGAACAGCGATACGGGTCCTCCATTTTTGTTTTCTTTCTCTAATTACGTTTCCAGGATCCGTCTCCACTCCCACTCTCTCGTGCTGGCGGTCACCAACCAACAGCCTGTAATGATTTTCCATAAATTCCACATGTCCATAACCGACGCTTCACCTTCAGCGATTTTCTGAAACTCTTTCACACCAACATACTTCATCGTCATTGCTATCGTCTCGTTGACGTCGATTCGACGTCGTCGTTAGCATCATCATCATCAGCAGCAGGATCATCATCATCAGCAGCAGCATCATCATCAGCAGCAGTAGCAGCAGCAGCAGCAGCAGCAGCAGCAGCAGCAGCAGCAGCAGCAGCAGCAAGATATCTTGTCCAAGTACAGAAACCGTTATATTGAATTCATGCTTTGGCTGCCAAATAAACATATGCCTCGCCTTTTCATTACTTCTCGAACAGTGTCCTGTACACTGGACTCGCCTCGCAGTATATGAGATGTTTTTTGTGTTTCTATGTATATAATGATCTGTTTGCACTGTGTTTTGTCCAGGAGACGACAAATGCTTTACGTAGTCGCGTGTAGCATTCATCCAATCGGTCCTGTACACCGCATTCCTCAACTTCTTCATTCTTCCCTTGTCTAATGTTTTTCACTCCCACAATTAATAATTTTTTAAGAATCCTTAAACAACGGCGAATGTCTATTTAAAAATACAGAAGTTAGACTTCAGAATCCCTTATTATTTGGCGCCCGAAATGCAAACCATCTAGATCGTGTGTGTGTGTATGCGCGCGCGCGCGTGTGTGTGTGTGTCCGCGCAAGCGTGTGGTGTGTGTGAATCTATTATATATACAGATATGATGTTTTATTATGATCAGTTTGCAATAAAGTTTCCGTCTCGCATTAAATTAAACTCTTTAATTTTTTTTAAATAAATTATGATTATTACAATTAATGTTAACATAGTTTTCTAGCCAGCCAAATCAGTTATATTAACATAGTGGTGACACCTGAAGAATGATTCTTAACTGTTGACGAGTATCTAATATATATATTAGATACGCGTCGTATCATTCTTCAGGTGTCACCACTATGTCAATATAACTGACTTGGGTTGCTAGAAAACGCCAACAAAACATAAATAGGAAACTTGGTTGTAAGGTATGGGATATGGGATACGGTATACCTTTATTAGCACATACAAAGCTTTGTTCTATTTATATTAAGTCTAGTGAAAAAAGCCGCAGTGAGCACTATCATCGTGCATCTGTAATACTCAGACCACCGATTTGGATTGCACGCAACAGTTGTCTTCATTGACCGGATCCACGAAACTACAAAATCGTTTTTGCAAGTCGTAATTGAAAAAAGCCGCAGTGACCACTTTCATCAGGTGTCAGCAATACTCTGACCAACGAGGTGGCTCGCACGCAACAGTTGTCTAAGATGAACTCATTGGCCGGCTCCCAGAAATGGTAGTAGCTTGTCTCGTTTTCAACATGGGGCGATCGCCTTACTCCTCTGGGTTGGGGGAGGGGAACTATAGGTTAGCGTGGTAGGGTAATCAAACTGTTGTTATGACGGCTCGAAAAAAAATGTTTCCGTAATGCACCGATTTTTTATCGATGATGTTTATTTATCAAATGATAGATTGCACGCATGGTAATTAACACGCGTGCATGCATCCACGTATCAACTTACATACAGTTCATCAACCCAACCCATCATATCAACATTTCATTTTCTCCCCCTCCCATCTCCCCTCTAATCTCCCCTTCCCATTCACTCATATTTCCATCATCTTATTCGCCCGTTATAAATCCTCCCATCACCGTACCTTTTCATCTATTCACCCTTCCACCAAGTAGCCCTCCTATAATTCCACACTTCCATCAGTTGTGCCTTCCATCCTCTCATCCTATACCATATTATGTTTTCCCTATCACCCTCTTCTTACCATTTCACCTACTCAGTATCCATCTATCCATCATTCCATCTACTCACCCTCCCATCACATCACCCTTCCTTTCTCTCAGTCTCTCATTCTCCCATTCTCCCTCCGTTCCATCATCAATTTACCCTCCCGTCTTCCGATCATGTCAGGTCTCATTAATACCACACACAAAGGTTCTTTGGTTTGAATGACCATTTCTCTTGCAATGACAACAACTTTTAATCAGTTGAAACTGACGACGATAAGCCAATGTTAAGACATGTTTAATAACGCTCTCCGTCGTAGCACACTTTGGCGAATCTGGCTAATTACAGTAAATTGATGAAGGCGGGTGACTGATCTGGCGGCACGGACGCGACCCGGCCCGAGACTGCGGCGCGCACGCAGAAATCAAACGCTTTGTCCGTCGAGCACATTCAGACGACACCGCCGGATCAGTTACCGGCATCAGCGAAATTGGCTGACGGCGCTTTTGTCGCGCGCACAATGACGCCTGATTAAGTTTACAGATACGCCAAATATATAAAATCATAATTACACGGCATCGAGCAGTCGCACATGGGCACTTGGACGGCGCTTGCGTTAAGCGACGGCGAGAAAAAGCGACGAGCGACAGAGAGCGGTTAATCGACGAGGGACTGATGTCGCAGGTGTCCGACAGGTGTCCGTCGTTGCTGTTCGCGCGTCTTGCCAAGACCAGTTATCGCAAGCCTCCTCTCCGCATCACGGACGCACACGACACGAACAGGTTGGAAATGTTTTGCTTTTAACTGAACTTTTGTCTGCGAAATATTACAAAGAACTGGACTGAACTGAATCGCTAGTACATTCTAAAAATTTCGCTCATATTTTATCAGCGTTTAACTGATCGCATCGCATTAAGCCACGAATCAGTTTCGTTGATAATTTAAGTAATAGACTGCGCATTTTGCTAAAACGTGCAAAAGTGTAAATATCCTTATGCAACAGTATGTAGGAGGTTCTTTTTATCCTTTTCGCTTATTTTCAACTGGGCACAGTCGGAAAGAATTCAATAATTTATTGGATGTTTTCAATAAAAATAGTATAACACAGTTTCAAAACGAGTTAATATGTTGTAAAATGTAATTACATAAAGAGACGCACTAATACGTTAATTAGGGAATCAGATTTGAATATATAAATCTCAGTTTGATTTGTCATAACGAGGTTGACGACTTCTTTATTTAGACAAACGTCGTGGCGTCACGTCGATGGAATCAGCGCTGGTTTGTGCAATATTGAGAGCAGATCAATTGCTTAGGATGTCAGTTATCAACTATTTGAGCCACTAGACCTGTCCATCTTGGATTTACTTGCACCAGAAGTAGTTCATTGTCGTGATATAATGCACTTCTGAGAAGGGCCTACTGCGTTGGTGGCCACCCGATCTCTCCACGTTATACCGATCAATCTCTCGTGTTTAACTTTCGGTTTCTTTCATATGCCAGGCGGACATTGAGCTTTAGCATCATTTGGTTTCTAAGACATTGTTGCATGGTGCGGCGTGGTGCAAAATAATCTCAAACAATTATTTTTAAGTTACGGTAACTGTTAACGAAATGAACTCTGATTAATTGTAAAATTAATACCGTCTGATGAGCTGACATTAATTTTATTAATCAGGTTACGGAACTGCTGACGATCATATTTAAACGCCGTTTGATTGGCTATCACGCACATAGATTCACAAAGAATTTTCACGGAGCACCATATATGTTATTTCGTAGGCCCATATAACATTCAAAATTGCAGGAATAAAAAGAACCGGACCTCCACGTTTGCTCGCTGAAAGATGATCTTTTCACGTGTAGCAAATACTATGGACATCCAGTGTCTGTTTTTATTCTATAACATACTGCTCCAAAATGTTGAGATCGCTGACCACACCAGTTTGCTGCGCTGTTGTATTAAGATGTTGTTCTTATTTCTGCAAATGTCATGAAATATGGACCCACTTAAGTTTTATATTTTTTTAGAGTGCACTAGTCGGGCAGTCGATGGCATTAACCAATCGTCCTTAGGCAAAGTGTTTTGCTCTCGAACATATTTTAGGGTTTATGCGGACATGAAAACAGACAGAAAAGAAAACTATACACATTTTCTTAGCTAGAGATACCAAAAACTTGCACTAAATCAGAAAACAACGAAACATATTTATGTGTGTTTTATAACTCTTCTGGGTTTCTTGTTAAGGACTATTTGTGCGACGGCTGTTTTGTGACCGAACATTGTGACACTGATATTTATTATTTTATAATACATAATTTATGGACGAATTAAAAATAACAGCTCAAAATTACGTTTATTGGCCTACTGTATATGCTAGTATGCCAACAAACCAATGAGTAAAAAATAGCGTATACTACCTTTTAATTGCGTCGGACAATTTTTAAACAAAAAATCCACATTCATATTTATTTTCTAGAGCAGGGTGATATAAACTATTTGCAACAAGAAAACAAATTCCGCGGATTGGACTATTTGCAGACATGAAGCTTTCTGTTTTCTATCTGTAAAAAGTCAGCTATCCATAGCAGGTCCGTATTCAGTGGGAACATTACGGATACATTTTTTTAAAAAGCCCCTATGATTACGACACGAATTAAACGTGTGTCTATGTGTGTTGTCTACAGGACTGTTTCAAAGGTTTCCCTTTATGCTGTAACAAATCCTTTTTTGTAACGTAACATTCATCGATCTCGCATTCCCGCCCCGTTGGCCCGTGTTCGTTCTAGGCGGCACTTAGTTGTAACATAACTTTTGTACATTCCTATCCATTTCACGCGCGTCTGTATCGCTGCTCGATGAATTTTCGGTATCTGACACGTGATCTGACTGTTCTGTGGTTGCTATCTTCTCGACACTTAGCACCATTACATCAGCACCGGGCGGTGCTTTCATCATCATCACCATCATCATCATATTTGTTCAACAATTGTTTACATTTGACGACACTGATACCATTAGGTGATGTTTTGAAATGTCTATTTTGGTGCACAAATTATAAGGAAACGTCTTCAACAACAGGCTGTATTTCGACAAGGCAATATAAATTGTTTATTTTCAAAGAAAAAACAACAGGACATACGCTGAACCAATTGTACTAAATCAAATGTTTAGTCGTGTGCGTGGGTACCAGCCAACTTCAAAGGTTCTTCCGGGTTGGGATGAGCACCTATGCAATTAACGTCTGGTTACAATCTGAACGTTTTGTTTACAATTTGAACTTTTCGCGAACGCTATAATCACATTGCAAACACATTTCTGGGATACAACTTGGCCGGCAATGTATCTTCAATATATATTCCTCGAACATTATATCAAAACACGAGTAATATACAGCCTCTGTTTAACGAACTGATTAACATATCTGTGTATAAGAGTCAGTGCCTCTAATTATGTAACCTGCGTTTGCAGTAATATATTAAATGTGGCCCAGGTATCTGCTGGTGTAATGCACATTAACTACATCTACCGATCCGTTTGTCAGATATGATATTGGTAGTAGCCAGTCTGCAGAATACTAGTTTTTTCGACGTTTTATTCCCCCTGCTCTCTTGTGGGGAGGAGTCAACATCACTTGGTAGTCTCCTGTTCCTTTTAATACACCTCCCCGTCTCCCCTACCACCCTGTTCTGTTTTCTATGCTCTCTAAGCAAGACTTTCCTCGCTCATTCTCAGCACATCTCCTGCCCATCTCAGCTTGCTTCCAACTACTTTCATTTTAAGTTTTTTCTTCACGCCAACCTTTTCTTTCGATCTCCCATTCTTGTAATGATTTCTGTAATTTCTCTATGTTATCAGCTACCACTTTTAGTCGTCTACAATTTGCACACATTATCTTCTTCAGTTATATAATACTCGTTGTACGTATTGTACTAAGTTTAATAAAATGTTTGTTGGTTCTAAAACACACACATCCGCCCACCGGCCCGCCCGAACGCCCACCCACCTACCCAAACACCCACCCCACCCACCGACACACACACACACACTCACACATACACACACACACACACACACACACACACACACACACACACACACACACACACACACACACACACACACACACACACACACACACACACACACACATACACACACGTTGTTTGCAACGTGCTATACATTCATAAAGGGTGTTTCTCCTACCTGACAAAATTGCGTGATCAACACTCCAGATTATGCTACTGTAAATGAGATTAAGATTAATATACACTAATGGTGATAGCTGATGCCCTTAGTGTGTTGTTCCGTGGGTGGGTGTAAGCTAGTTGTTAGTTAATTACACTAGTGCTATTCGGCATCAGGAATGTATTAGCAAGCAGGACAGTACAGTGAATGTTCCACATTTTCTGTAAAATTAAGTAAGTGCCCAACAAAGAATAACATTCAAATTATATGTTTAATATTGCAATATATAAAACCTATTCATTTGCAGAGATAGACAAGTGCACGAAAACCGAATTACAATGTATTGACCGGACAGTATTTGCAGTAATGTATTTGGCTGTAAGACAATCTTTCTAAATGATATCGGTCCAATGTTCATCCCCGCAAGATATAATACTAAGTAATATGAATGACCTATATTCTTTCATGTCTCTTGCTGTAGGGCCGACTCACCAAAATACATTCTGTCATGGCGTGTTATCAAACCTTCTAGTAACAGTGTAAATGTTTGAGCAATACTTGGTAAAGACTTATATTGTGCAATGATAATAGCTATATAGTTCAATTATACCTATATAGTTACTTGACGCAACATGGCCAGATTATTGTTAAAATGTCAATATCTGATTCTGTCTTGCATATATTTGATCGTCTGCATCACTTATGCCCATGTCACGTGGTTAGTTTATGGTGTCTGGATGCGCAGGACTGCGTCTTATAGATAGCAAGATATGTGCATATTACATACGTTTTTCGGGAACTAAATGTTAAGTATATTTCATTCCCTCTCCTCCACCAACCAAACACCGTGATTGTAATGATAGCATCGGAGTGGCTTCAGTTTTAGAATAAAGCCCGAAATCGTGTAAGACATGTTTGGGCCATTTAGCGAACTGTTAAATAATGTCGAACATAAAAACATGACTCGGTGTGCCTTACCGTATCACAGCGGCAAACTTATATTGCACAATGTGTGTGCAACTATCCACAAGAATAGAACAAATCGTATTACCTTAAACCTACTTCCTATAGTAAATCCCGGCGCGTGCAAGGAGGTCTTATATTAAGAATCGGGCATATCCAACTAATACAAACTGTGCGGAGACGATCAAATGTTCGCTAATCAGAAATGTCAGATCAAGGGTCGTATAACAGGCAAGTATCATATTAAATATGATTATGACCGTTAAAGGTCAACTGATATCGAATAAGCATGTTTATACACTGACAAAAGAACACGGAACCGTTCGAGTGACCGCATGTCGGTAATGCGCTCCGGTGTGTATATATGAAAATATTGACATTTTGAGCGTCAGGTTTACTTGGAGATATGTGGTTAAACTGAACCGTTCGACGAAAATTAACGGTGACGTCAATCAGAAGATAGCGAAGACGGGCATCTCGTACATCTATCAATACTCATTTCATCTATTCATCAGTCAATGAATAAATAAATCATTCAATCAATCAACAAACCAATCAATCAGTCAATCACATCACAAATCAATATAAATAACGTTAATTGATTTTATATTTTGAATTGATTAGAAGGGACTGTATGGAGAAATAATATAAGATTCCGGATCAGTTAATAGTTAATTTTTCTGATGACTTTAACCGAGCTAATAGTGAATACTAGGTAGATTTGCTTCTTCGCAATATGAATTTGAAATGAGACGAGTAAAAAAATTACGAAGACACATTTAAACATATCTGCGATCGTTATAACAAAGTTCAGACAGTTTGTTGGCGTTCGAGGCGAGTTCTCACATTGGTAACCATAACCACTGGCCAACAATGACACTTTAATGTCAGCTGGTCAACTGAAAATTATTGCAGACATGTGAAACAAGAAAATCCATGTACTGACGAAAAGTCAACAATGTTGGTGCATTGGGGTGAGGTTGAATTGCCCCCGTGTCAGTCATTCGTCTACTGTTGTTATTCTAAGGCGGACATGCAGCATATGAACACAATTTAATTAATGTAATTAGCTGTATACGAACAGAGACCGTTGTAATACTATCTTTAGATCTGCTCACTTACAGGAGGACATTAATACAGTTCTTGATACGTGGGTGTCAATCATAGGCAAAGCCTCGCTGATTTGTTATTTAATACATCGACGATGAATCTGGATTAGTCGAATATATACTCATATTGCCCGTTGAATTTGTGGCTTCGTTGGCGTTTCGCAAAATGTTTTATTGTATGTGTGTGTGTGTACGCGCGCGTGTGCGCGCTGTTGTGTTTGTATATACGAACACATACGCAGGCACGCACACACATGCACGCACGCACATGCACACACGCGCGCGCGCGCGCACGCACACACACACACGCATTCAGAGTCGCACGCACGCCCACTCTTTCAGAGTGGGCGTGCGCACAAACATACACACCCTCTCATATTCGCATATATACGCAGCTACTTATATACACGAACGTGTACATAGACCACGTTTCGTATTTGCGTTTAAACTTATCTTAAAGTATACATATAGTTGCAAATCAACATTCGTGTAGATAGAACAAAATTGAAAAGCACAATTGAAAAGCACAATAGAGTAGACGATATTAAACAACTGGTGCAGAGCTTCCAAGTTGAATGAACCTAAAATAGGGAGATCTTCCTATATTGTCAAAACACAATAGGGAAATTTTACCGGTAATTTTTTTAAAGTGAACGCTTATCGAAAGCCAACTAAACTGAAACACACACATACCAGCAAAACCTACAACATAAAAAGATGTAGATGTATAGCGCAAAACATGAAAAATTAGACAAACAAAAGACTGTGATCGCAAAAATCACTTTTTTGTTTCTGCAACATGGTGTTGTAAAGGTAAGGCAAGGCACTCATGGACTCATGCCCTAGCGACAGCCGACACGTGGTGTCGACCCTCCCCATCATGCTGAACATCCTTTCCACCGGAGCCTGGTCGTAGGGGAGGATGAGGAGCGCCTGGACAAGGCGACCTAGGCACTTGAAGCGCGGCTGTCCGTCGGGCAGCTTCATCTTCAAGACGCACGCCCACCACATGTCGATGTAGTCGTCGGTGAATAAAGGCCGGCCCTGGGCCACCTGGAAATCCTGCCACTCCTCTAGCAGCTCATCCGACTCCTCATTGGACAGTGACTGGAAGATATCCGCGATCTTCAGAAATGAAAATACACAACTGCTGAGTTAATGACCATGCATTAGTCGCACGATGAAACCACAAACGTTGTGCCATAGGTGGCCATGACACATTAAGATTTCACACGTGAAATCTATATAATTTATAATCAAATGGAAGCAGAACATTTTTTCCGGACAAAAAATGCAATCAAAACATAGCAATAGCTAAACATGAACTTGTCTTTGCAGACTTGATGTTACAAAAGTTAAAGCAAAGAGTACAACCAGCTAACCCAATGCCTTGTCGTTCAGAGAACATCAGCCTGTTCACTCCTCACTCTCAAAGGGACATTTCTTCAGTAGTTTCTCCACTGCTGCAGTGTAGCCAGCCTGGACAGCCCTTAAATGTCATTTAGCCAAATTAAAAAAATATACAGCAATAACTGCTTTTAATGACATAAACATAACTACAATCTTACTTGGTGAAAAGAGGGCGCAACAGTGCAGTTTTTGTTAAGTTTTCGAATAAAATCGGGAGATTTGTATTCTAGTTCGGGAGATCGGGATATTTTCTCCCTTCAAATCGGGATACTTGGAGGCTCTGTGGATGATGAAGACCCCGGCACGGTGCTGCCAGTACGGGCTGCACTGATATCAGACGTCTGTCCAAAGACAGACCGCTGCAGTGCTAGCCGTTGACACCCGACCGATACACCGCAGCTCAGCGTCGGTGTGAGGTCGTGTTCCCCTGCATTAATTAACTGAATTGATTGATTGTATCTCGTCGCTGAGGGCGAGGTAACACAACACGTAGTATCGGCAGTTTAATAAACTGCGTGACAACATGGCCGTCGTGTGTGTTCACAGTGATAGTCGCCTTCCGTTCGATCTACTTTCGTCTGAATGAGGGCCGAGAACGGACTAAATGTAAAATTATTGATTTGTTGTACATTAGACAGCCATGTGGTATCGTATGTCAAGTATTGGTCATATATATGAGTGTATTAGCTGGACTTACTGAATATATGATTGTTGGCTATCATCAGAGCCAAGGTGAAGACGTTTTACGTGTCATGATAGCATTTTGTTCGCGCCATGAGATAGTTAATCTGGCATACCATATTATCCAATGCACACCGTTTTTACCACAAGCGATTCGTTACATGGGTCTCATTTAATAAACTAATTTAGTTTTCGTTTTTTAAAGTGTTATGCTGTCTCAAACTAACCTACCCAAAGTACCTGTAGTGTAGCCCGATATGACTGCATCAAAGTTGTTTAAATCATAGAAAAAACAATATTCTTTCAAACAATCTTAAATAAATAATGAACGTTGTACTACCCAACAAAATCTATGGACCAACTATCTATAATGCAAATGTCTCTGAACATATAAAGGAATACTAAAACAAAGAGAGAGTTTTGTGGTAAGACCACATTTAGATTTTACATAGGCGGCCATTATAACGTTTCCTTCATTTCATGCCAAATTTTTCATAAGATTTTCTTGAAAATTTCACAGCATATTTAACCTCCATTGCCATAAGTGCTGTGGAAAACTAATTTTTCAGAAAAATCCACCCAAACCTGACACCCCTTAATTTTGCCCCAATCTGATGACGGATTTTGAAATATTGGTGCGTTCTGCAAAATAGCCACTTTGTGAATACTCGAGCGACTAGCGTATATTTATTGCTACCTCGTGAAAGATCTAATGCAGTAATGCAATCAATATTCACTGGATTAACATGTGCCATGACAAAGTGCTCGACAAAATTAACACATCACACCAAAACGCTATTTTCAAGGGCACTCTTTTGGTAATGGCGGACGAATCCTTAATGTAGTCTTGCCCCATTTATATACCTGTGCGGAGCGGTATGTGGGGATGGCTCCTCAGAGACAGAAATTCGCAGGAGAATACAAACAGGGGCGAATGCATGGAGGAAAGTAGAAGGTGTGATGGGAAACAAGCACATATCGCGAAAACTCAAGGGGAAAGTCCTACGCACATGTGTGACACCAGCCTACCTGTATGGCCTAGAAACTATAGCAATGACAAAGAAACAAGAGGAGACGGTACAAGTGTGCGAAACCAACTGGGTCAGGAGAATTGCGGGGGTAAAAAGAATATATAAACGAAGAGTGGAAGTCCTGAGGGAGGATGTTGGTGTAAAAGAAAGTTTCAAGAAGGAGTTGGTGAGAAGTCGGTTGAACTGGGCAGAACATGCGAAGCAAATGGGAGAAGAACGGATGGCAAAGAAAGCAGATGCTTGGAGAGTGGAGGGAAACAGAAAACGAGGGCGACCGAGACTGCAATGGGAGGATTGCGTGTAGAGATACCTGGATGGATAGAAAGGGGATTTAAAATAGGGCAAAAGACCGAGGATAATGGAGAAGGGTGGTAAAGAAAGTAGTGCAAGCATAATGAGGAGGAAGAGAGAGAAAGAAAACAAAATGTCGATGTATCAAAGCCAGCCTCACCCCTGGAGACAGGGAACGCTGAGGAGAACAGCAACTAAAACTTTAGAATTCCTTCATATTTCCACACATTTAATTTCCATGTTTGTTTTTGTTTTAACAAACAACGTGGGCAAGATATCAGAAGCGTCTGTTCTGATCACAACTGATTTCATCTGTCTCCGTTTACTTATTGGAATGACACAAGCAACGTTTAACTTTCTTTATATTATTGTTCCATTTTATTTGTGGATGGTATGCTCTGGTCTCGGTTGTTTGTACGACTGGCTTCGAGTTGATATGAAGTTGCCTCTTTCAATGTAAGTCCTGAAAGTGTTTAGTATTAGTGGCATTTTTTATCCTCGTATGCAGTTGGTCGTGAAATAGTGCGATCATAACCGAGCTTTGACATTTCAACTCCAATTGCAGCATATCTCTGTTTTGTGTAAACTAGTTAGAGAATGCTGCCAGTTGGTAGCTATTTTGTATGCAACGTTTTTCTTGAAAGTCAAATCATTTATTTGTATGCACATGAAAGCTTCAGTACTGTGTGTAAGAAGTGTTCAGCAAGGTGTGTACCCCCTGGCAGCAATGCAAGCCCAGATTATGTTTGTCGTGGACCGCATGAGTGTCCACGAATCGGTACCGTGGCATGGTTCTCAATTCTTCGATCAGAGTAACTGAAGCCATCTCTGCAACTAATCCCAGGGATGTTCATGAAATACATGTTCGGACAAAAGGCATGACATGGTAAAGTCTATACGCGATGCTGCTGCTGCTGCTGCTGCTGCTGCTGCTGCTGCTGCTGCTGCTGCTGCTGCTGCTGCTGCTGCTGCTGCTGCTGCTGCTGCTGCTGCTGCTGCTGCTGCTGCTAAAAACAATGTTCATCTCATGGATTTGAGTAGACTTTTGTCATGGTGTTGGAGACATATAATAAAAATTAAAAGGTACATGATAAATACAATTGCAATTTGTTTTAGGTTGGTAAAATACATTTTATACAATTGTGGCTCGAATGGGCGAGCGTAATTATTTGCAAATATATTTAGAAGACGATTTTGACCATATTTTGTACTACAGTTACGTTTATTATGGAATTATAAATTGATCAATCAAATACCGTGTAAATGATATATATACATGTATATATATATATATATATATATATCAGATATGAAATGTTCAAAGAAATTTACGTTGTACGACCTAAATGTAGCGTACGGCCTACCCCCACATTTAAATGTGAAAAGTGGCCAGCGGCGACTTTTCACTCTTCTAATGTTTACCCCCCAAAGAAAATTTTCATAATGTGGATTTTGGTGGACTGTTTGCAATCATAAGATTGAATAACAAAATAACATACTATGTAATATATATATATATATATATATATATATATATATATATATGAACACCTGTGTATATTTTGGAGAACAATTCGACAGAATACCCCGTGAGTTATTCCCCGAATAGGTACTGGATTCTTAAAATGATGTAACGGATTACTGAAATGAAACTGAACCACGATATTGCGAGAAGACCGTTCTCTGATCATTGCGTGACTTGGCTAGATTGAAAAGGTTGACATTTAGCTTTGAATCGTATGTCGGTGTGCAGAGCCGGCGGCCGTAACATTACATTGATATCCATTCACACTGACGTTCAACATGAGAACAAAACCTGGCGTACACGTTTCTTTCGTGCTCGTTTTCTATATATATATATCAATATTTTGCAATTTGCGCCGGTACTTACGGAAAATTCCTTAGTCTTTTTCGCCTTAGCTTCGTCTAAATTTTGCAACGACCATTTAACGAGTATTTTGTCATTATATTTGACACTGACATATAGCTTGAACCGAAAAGAAAGTAGACTAACTACTTGGAAGCATCGACGAACAAAACGAAACTCACCTGTTGTCCTAATCGGTGTTAGCGGAATGAAGAGTCGGTCAGGAAGTGGATAGTGCCTTCTGTAACAATATTAATAACAAAGAAACATATTGTATGCAAACTACACCCCTGTATATAGCCACTAGTGTAAACACATAAACGTAAGGCCACAGTGGCTGGCTCACTCCTTCATTCGTCCACTGCTGGGTGAGAAGCAAACATCTAAGTCAATACATCTAACAACCGTCGTGTGTTTTGAAATGCATTGCCAGTTAGTAGACCATAGGCCAATGGTCAACGAAAGCGAATTAACACAGAAAGTGGCAATTGAACCTCGGCTCGTAGGACGAGATACAACTATTATACTGCACCCAACGATAGCGTATTAATACTGATGATGCCGATAACGTTTATTTCCATCTTCCTATGGCACAACTAGCTCTACTCAGAGTGCTTGAAGGGGAACTTCCGGTGGTGAATTGGTTTGAATTTGGTGCAGCAAACTTGCGAAAATATAAGGATATTTGATCAAGATAAGTGATATTATTGAGTGTATAGCATACATAACGTAATTATAGATATATATTAAGCAATATTTGTTGTTAAAAGTTAGTTAGAGGGAGTAATCTAGGGTAGATTAAAAGTACGCGATTTGCGAGCGATAATTGGGGACGTTAATGTAACCGGAACGTTGTTTACAAAGTAAGTTACTGGCGAAGTTAGCGTAACGTGAACGACAATAGAATAGCGTTATTTGAGATAATCGGTGTAGTTAGATGAGTAATTAAAACCTGAAATAACAATCTTTTAAAGTGTATATTAGTACACAGGAAACAGTCTTTGTACATTGTCATCGACATCGTAACTATGTAAGGCACGGTGTGTCACTGTGTGTTAACAAATATAACTAACTATAACCTAAACAACCTGGTGTAAATTGTACACAAAAAAGTATTTTCAAAGACTATATAAAAACTATTTTGAACATAAAAAAAATTATTATATGGCACCTTGCAAGCGGCAACTCAGGGCAAAACGACACTTAGTTTAGTTTGCGACGACTGCCAGAGCTGGGTGGATTTTGCGTTGTCTGGCTGTCCAAAATCATGGGCAGAGGCCAAAGATGACGGATTCACCTTTCGGTGTATGGGGTATTTGAGGGTGGAATGTCTGATGAAGGAGGTGTGTAAGTTGACGGATATAGTGAAGGAGATGGAGGTGAGACTCAACATAGAAATAGATGGAGCAGAGAGGGATGACGCGGAGAGAGTTGAGAATTCTACAAAACAGAAGGAGCAGAGTTGTGACACGGAGACTGAAGAAAGGAGACTGAGAGGAAGGAAGGTGACCGGTGTGAAGGAACAAGACATTGATAAAACAGAGGGACGGAGGAAAAGTGTTCGGCAGAGGAAAAGAAAACGTGTCAGTGGGGATAGATCAACAGGTAGTCAGTCTGTAGAGAACGAGGAGAGACGCGACAGCGATACAGGTGGTGAAGAGGTAGATACCACAGAGGCAGTTGGTAAGACTGTGAGACAGAAGACTGATGGAAGAAGACAGAGTGTTTAGCAAAAAACAGAAAACATGACAGGAGAGAAAGTGACCGTAGTGAAGGGGGTAGCCGGGGAAAAGGGACGGGAGAGGAGAGAAGAAAATGTGATGGGAGGAAAGAAGAAGGGACGAAAGGAAGTGAGAGTAAATGTGCTAGAAGAGAAGATGACAGGAGGAAAGGGGACATGAGAAAATGCGACAGGAAAGAAGGGAATGGAAGAGAATGTGACAGGAGAGAAGACGGCAAGAGGAAAAGACAACAACCAGACATATGCAAACCAGAGGAGCTACTCCGAGGCAGTTATTGAGGGGGCAAGGAGAAAAGAGAGAGTGTTTATGGGCGATTCAATTCTAAGAAAAACAGACAAGATTATATGCGAGGGGAAGGACGTTGTTGTATGTCTACCGGGGGCTAGGATAGAGCATGTGACCGAAAGGGTAGAGAAGGTATTGGGGCATGGCAAGGGAGGGTCTATACTAGTACACATAGGGACAAACAATGCAGACAAGGAGGGAACAACTGGGGTAGTTCAGAAGTACAGACATCTAGTGAGGAAGCTAAAGAAGACAAGGGTGGAACAGGTTATTCTCTCAGGAATTTTGCCAGTAATGGGAGGAAGGGGGGCAAGATGCAGAAACTGTAAGAGGATGGCGATCAACGCACTAGTTGAGCAGATGTGTGAGGAAGAGGGCGTGGGATTCATATATTTATTGGAGTACTTTGTTGGGAGAGAAGATATGTACATGAGAGATGGCCTCCATCTAAGTGGAAAGGGGGCAGCAGTATTCTCAGAGAATCTGCTGCGATCTGTTGACAGTGGGGCAGGTTGCATCTATTTAAACTAAATTCGCAGGGGGATTCGCAGAGAAGCCTGAAACTGGAGGCATAGATAAAAACAGCAAAACTAATTCAGCAAAGAACAGTCTGGAAAACTGTTCTAAAATGTGTTTGTTTAAATGCAAGGAGTATAGTAAACAAAAGAAATGAACTAAACATTATGGTAGAATATATTGACCCTCACATAATAGGTATAACCGAATCATGGGCAACAACCGATATATCAGATGCCGAATTGGGACTGACAGGATATGTAATGTTTAGGAAAGATAGAATAGGAAGAAGGGGAGGTGGAGTTATTTTATAAATTAAATTCGCAGATTGCGAAGAAGCTGTTTGGTGTAACATAGTTACAGGAAACTCAACGTTAACGGTTGGATTAGTTTATCGAAGTCCAAACATAAGCATAGAAGAGAATGAAAAAATACAAAACGCTATAAGGGAAGTGAGCAAACGGGACTGTGTTATTATGGGGGATTTTAACCATGGGCATATAAAATGGAAATCTCTACAGAGTATGGGTAGTGAGGACCACAAGTTTTTAGTTTTAGTACCAGATAGTTTCCTTTCTCAACATGTGCTAGAACCAATTAGGGGAGAGAATTTGTTAGAATTAGTTTTGTCCTCACAGAATGAATTAGTTGACAATGTTAAATTATGTGAGCCTCTGGGAAGTAGTGATCACAACCAGATACATTTTACCATCAAAGTAAAATCAGAAAGAAATAATAAAAAGCAGTTCAGGAGAAATTTCCACAAAGGAAATGAGGAAATATTTAGCAAAGATAGACTGGAATAACACACTGAAGAATAAGACAGAAACAGAATGCTGGAATATCTTAAAGAATGAAATAGAGTGCATCGTAGACAAATTTTGTAGAAAGAAATACTTATCGAAAGAAGCCATTAGAAAAATATAGTATAAACAAATGATGTGGAAGTCATATAGACGTACTGGAAATGACGAAGACTACAACCTTTATAAAGAAGCACTAAACCAAGCTACAGGTGAAATTAGAAATTCAAAGAGAAGCAACGAACATAAATTAGCTTGTAATATAAAACATGACAGCAAGAGTTTGTATGCGTATGCTCGAAGCAAACAGAAAGTTCAGGATAAGGTCGGTCCTCTAGAAGATAGTGCTGGAATATAATATCAGAAGGATTCTTAATGGCAGAAGACTTGAATGAGTATTTTAGTTCAGTGTTTACCAGAGAAGACACTAGTTCACTGCCAGTACCAGAGGCTAAGTTCAAGGGGGCAGAATCAGACTATATGTATATATATACATATTATAATATTTTTATACATGTTAACGTAATACCAATAGTTAGTTAATAATATTCACATTGAGCAGTAAGGACATGGTAAAGAGTGAGAATGAGAACAAAACCATTAGAGAAAAAAGATTGTCGAACAGGATGTGTAAATACAACAATGAGAATTGTTACTAGAGTAGATTTAACAATATATATATATATATTATTATATTTTTATACAGGTTAACGTAATACCAATAGTTAGTTAATAATATTCACATTGAGCAGTAAGGACATGGTAAAGAGTGAGAATGAGAACAAAACCATTAGAGAAGAAAAAAAATATATATATATATATACTGTAGCCGTACTGTCGCTCCGTATAAAACAATGGCCTTAACATTACATACGCTGCCGACATTATTTCTTCAGCACGGCACATCCGATGTTATGATTTCACTGATTGTGTTCACCTCGTATGCGTACAATGCCCGTATCACTGCAGCAATGGCACTGGGGCCATCTACGTGGGAGCAGTTATACGTAACCCGACACGATGTGTCTACAGACTGCCAATGCATCTTCAGGGCCGTGGCCGAGTGTTTTTGACGTTGTTGTGTGTGTGTGTGTGTTTGCAGCATGCAGACGAGTGACTCGACGGGCGTTGTGAGTTTGCCCCTTCCCACGTCTCATCTGTCGTCAACCATCCGTGACGACATGCTGCTGGACGAATACATGCTCGGCCGGCGTCGACAGGTGAGGACACGATACACTCGCATTCCCCACACACGCACATAAGCACGAACACACCGTCGGTACTATTGTCAAATGTTATGATGTGATCTTCAGGTAAGACAAAGGAGGAAAGGTGGTCTCCGTGTCTCTGTGTCTCTGTGTCTCTGTGTCTCTGTGTCTCTGTGTCGCTGTGTCTCTGTGTCTCTCTTCCTCTCTGTTTCTCACCATGTCTGTTGCTCTGTGTCTCAGTCTCTCCGTCGCTCCGTCTATCTATCTCTCTGTCTGTTCAACTTTCCATCCCTCCTTCCACTCTCCCATTCATCCAATACCCGCCTCTCTGCTTATCTCCTTTCCCTCCCCTGCCTCCCTCCCTTCCTCCCTCCCTTCCTCCCTCCCTCTCTCCCTCCCTTCCCCTCCATCCCTCCCTCCTGATGTCTCCTCTCTCGCCACCCTCTACCTTCATTAGATGTTCGAGTAAAGGGCACGTCTGGGATTGGAATGGTACTTCGGAAGAGATATTCCAGCGGCGGAGTAGATACATAGGACACACAAACATGTTATGTGTGGCAATTCATTACACAGAGCCCAGTGATACGATGCAGTAAATGACCGCGACATTTCAAGTATTACTGCAGACCATATGCCAACTACCAAGACGTATATGTACAGTTCTTCTTATATTATTGTCATGATTTGGTATTGAGAACTTAACATAGGTAGCTATCGACTGTGAAATAATAAAATTGGGGTTACCCTGTACGGGTATTGACTGCTGGCTAGTGCTTACGCAATAGTGTGAATGCACTGGGGAGGTGGCATAGGGTAAGATTTAAAAAGAACCGGGGACCATTACATTATAGTTAGGATAGACACGTAGGATAGTTTAGTCTAATCTAATATGTAATAATAATAGAATGGTAGACAGCTTTATATGAATATGAACTGTGGTATGAATGGAAACGTATGTAGAATAATTGCACAACGTATTGGAATTTCGCTATGATGAGGATTTATATACATGTTGAATAATTGTATTACCTATGGGGCGTTGGAATCCTTACAAGGATGTCAGCATCAGCGGGGGTCACATGACAGATGCGAAGGATATTGTTCACTGACTAGTGGTTGAGACACATAGATACACCAGTCCAGAGTTACACACAGAAAGGAGGATGCAGCCTGTTCTCCATTGTAACCAGATATTATTACAGTGTGGTGGTCAAACCAAGACATAGAAGTCATACCGAGCGTTTACGTAAATATACAACGAAGTCTTACATCCATGCCCATTCTAGAAGAGAATATCGGAGGTATGTAAAATACATGTTTTCTGTACACCTGATTGAATGTTGGCTTATAGGTATTGTATTGGTTATCTGGTGTATATTGTTAATGTTGAAAAAGGGTGTTGCCGAGGATACGTGAAACTTAATTAGTGCGACGATGCTGATGTCGTGCATACTATACAGGATAGCGGATCATCGCTCAGCTATGCGATTGTTATGTAATAATCGAATGCGGATTGTAATATTGTTATCACGGAAGATATTCACGGGTGCATAGATTGATAAAACGTAGAATACTGTTGGTGGTTGGACTCTTTAGTGAAGACAAGTTGAATATCTTGCTCTGATATGTATACGTCGAAGATATATATATATATATAGGAGTTATGATTGTGTTTCGTGTTGATGGAAATAACATATATTCTGAGGAGTGTATCGTTCTCACCATTGAGTAGGAATATTTTATTATTGTATTAACATTTATTTTAGCGTCGGGTCTGAATGTCGGCGAGCATGTCTACACGTATATTCGTGAGGCCGAGAGATCTATAGCGATAGTACACGCGAATAGGCGGTATCAGCATCATGATTGAATTCCCGCAAGAAGAGGGGAGTTCCCTCACATTGTGTTGAGTCGACTTCGGAAGGTTACAGACGGCTAGAACCGGATCAAGTTGACGTCCATGACGGAATATGGTATCATTGGACTCGAACATTCTTCGAATTATATTTACATTACGATGGCCTCGAGGGTAACAGTACCCAGACTTTTCACTATTGTGATGGCAGAAGGTTGTATTTGTCTGTTATGATTGTTTGAGTTGACTATGGTGGAGGGATTTTTACAATTTGTATATGTAAGTGGTAACTTGGAAGAGATGTTTATAAGTTCATATCCTTCCAATGATAAGAGGGTATCTGAATCTGACGATGATAAGAGGGTGTCTGAGGCTGACAATGATAAGAGGGTGTCTGAGGCTGACAATGATAAGAGGGTGTCTGAGCCTGTCGATAATAAGAGGGTGTCTGAGGCTGTCGATGATAAGAGGGTGTCTGAGGCTGACGATGATAAGAGGGTGTCTGTGGTTGTCGATGTTAAGAGGGTGTCTGAGGCTGTCGATGATAAGAGGGTGTCTGAGGCTGTCGATGATAAGAGGGTGTATGAGGCTGACAATGATAAGAGGGTGTCTGAGGCTGTCGATGATAAGAGGGTGTCTGAGGCTGTCGATGATAAGAGGGTGTGTGAGGCTGACGATGATAAGAGGGTGCCTGAGGCTGTCGATGATAAGAGGGTGTCTGAGGCTGTCGATGATAAGAGGGTGTCTGAAGCTGACGATGATAAGAGGGTGTCTGAGGTTGTCGATGTTAAGAGGGTGTCTGAGGCTGTCGATGATAAGAGGGTGTCTGAGGCTGTCGATGATAAGAGGGTGTCTGAGGCTAACGATGATAAGAGGGTGCCTGAGGCTGTCGATGATAAGAGGGTGTCTGAGGCTGACGATGATAAGAGGGTGTCTGAGGCTGACGATGATAAGAGGGTGCCTGAGGCTGTCGATGATAAGAGGGTGTCTGAGGCTGACGATGATAAGAGGGTGTCTGAGGCTGACGATGATAAGAGGGTGTCTGAGGCTGACGATGCTAAGAGGGTGTCTGAGGCTGACGATGATAAGAGGGTGTCTGGGGCTGACGATGATAAGAGGGTGTCTGAGGCTGACGATGATAAGAGGGTGTCTGAGGCTGACGATGATAAGAGGGTGTCTGATGCTGACGATGGTAAGAGGATGTCTGAGGCTGACGATGATAAGAAGGTGTCTGAGGCTGACGATGATAAGAGGGTGTCTGAGGCTGGCGAGTCTCAATAAGGAGTAGTTTAAAGGTGGCTCCCCAAGGTGATTTATGAATATAAATTTTTTGTGTTCGGTGGGGGTGAATAAATTATGGAAATCTGTACCTAGCCTTGATATTTCTGTCCAGTTTTACACTATCCCCGAATCCAAATATATAGACAAGTTTGCTTCACCTGGCGAATCTTGACAATAATAAATTATTATCCAAAGATCCAATTTGAAGCTTATTGAAACTTGAAGCAATTTCGGTTATGGGAAACGTAAGCGTCATTGCAGCATAATGTTTGCTTCCTCTTCCTCACTGAAAGATCACAATATTTGATACGATGTCAGCACAAAAGTCACATGACTCTGTTGTGGTCGCTGTGTGACAGTTGCTGATTTTCGGTATGTTAACCTTTATGAGATGTGGTCGTGCGATGCTGGTCTTGCTGACTAGTTCAATCACCTCTCTGACATACTAGAGAGAACACGGGAATTGCACTAGTTTCGTAATACAAACAAATGTTAAATGTACAGTGACACTTGTTATTAAAAACACGAAGTACACCTATAAATTTTGTCAATATTTTATCACACACGAGGCCACCCGTCAGTGTTTTTTTATTTAATCCGCATACCGCAATGTTATGTTCACGCGTTTAAACGACATCGCAAAAAAGAAAAACGAAAGCGTGTGGTATCCACTTTTAAGACTGTCTTAAAACATAATTTAAAAAGTTGTGTTCTGAGTTAAAGTGTGTGTTTGTTTTCCTTTTTGGCCGTTTTATCTTAAAATTATATACTATTTGAACAAAGTTGATATTATGTTGAGGAAAGTGACATATTGTATGACACATGTTGATTCACTGGACATTTGTATTTACAAATATGGACCATCACATAATGCAACTTACATGTAAACAAAAGCAACAGTGGAGGCATATACACCTAAAAAAGTTATGCAGTCTAAAATCATTAGTAATTACAATTAACAATATCACGCCTGTGGTTTATTCAGCATTTATTTTCAAAGTGGGAGATTCTAGTGAAATCTTAGTTCCCGACGGCTGACATATTGAGACACTTCCTCGATAAGCGCAGTGAGCTTCTTTGCGTGCGTTGGCGTATCGAATGCCCCTGTTTCCTCTACATGTTCGTGGATACGCCAGCTGATGTATTTTGTATCTAGTGTGTCCTTCGATTCACAGTTATACAACTGTAACATGTTAGTAGTTACAGCGCCAAAACAAATCCGACGACTCAAACTAGTAAGATTCCCAGTTTTGGTAACTGGCGAACTGGGAAGACTATGGTAAAGTAAAGGTAAGTTCTTATGTAGCGCAGTATCCAGTCCTCAAGACTGCTCAAAGCGCTTTAAACTTTTCTCCCTGGCAGACCTGTTCAATCAAACACCATCTCGACTTCTCTGGGAAGAGAAAGCATTGGCAGAGGTGGATCCTGAGAGGGTAGTCTAGGAGGGCCCCAAAACCCCAACTGGCTCAACTGATCACTCCGGAAGACGGGGGCGGGGTGGTGGTGCTGTTGAGAATTAACCGTAACTTCATCTCATTGTAATCTAAACGGGGGCACATTCCAAAAGTCTAGGGGGCACGTAACGGGGGCACACTCAAAAAGGTCTGGGAAAAAGCTTGGATCCGCCTATGATTGGTGGTGTCAGGCTTTCTATTACAATGGCAACTATTTAAAGTATGTCTTCAACATGGTTATTCTAGTAAACTGCTGGCATAATATTATTGATGGTAGTCGCTAATGGTTTAATCTTTTAGATATCTAGGCCCAAAAAGTTGCATTTGTTTCATTTTAAACAATTAACACACCACAGATGTAATCGTCACCAGTCTTTGATTATTGCTATAAAATGGAGACTTTCTTGCAGACGTCGAGGTCGAATGTACGTTTTGCAGCATTGTTCCTTTATTACTAAGTCGGAGAAGCTTTTTCGCATTCTCAATTGTTTTTGTGACAGATTACATCATAATTGCTCGTTTGGTAAAGTTGTTCAATCCATGTTTACAATTTAACGGACAGTTAGTTGACGGGCCCTCAGTAGATTCCGTCGGGCGCAAGCTGATTCGTGCGAGATAAGACGAGATGCAGTTATTGCATGCATTGGACACGCATTGTGCTCATGCAAAGTTACTCATAGACTATGCATTACTTTGACAATCCCGGATATTTCTGGATCAACATCCGGGTATTAAAAAAACACAGAAGTTCGCTAGGCCGCCAGGCTATCTTGTGAGTAATAAACTGTGGCGCCACATCACGGAGCCTGGATAATCGAGGCTAGCGTGGCTCCAACCAGCATTAGTCGAGTATCACAGTCATTATACGCCTTCATGCCTGGTGGTTTGACTATTACCGCCAGATGGCACCAGTTTTTTTATTAATATATTTTGGCGCGATATTTACGTTTCTAATTAATGGTATATATGTGTTTTGAAAAACTAAGTTTAAAGTTAAATTTAAAAACAGTAAGAAAAAAACTTGTTCTAATGGAAAACAAACCTGCTACCAACACGTTAGAATCTATTCGGCCACAGATAACCTGTTTGATAGTTATACGGATAACCAGCACATAATTCAACATGAATTCAATTTGATTGTATTGTGTGAGTTGTGTTAATGATAAAAAACGACCTGCCTACGACCTCAAAAATCCCATTTCACTGTGCATTGTGCTTTGCGTGCTGTATCGTTGAAAAGCTGCATTTAAGGATGATGCCCTGGTTTACTTATACAATCCAGAAACACATGACATTTTACCATGTTGTTGTTTGTTCGCATACGATTCTAATGATGTATACATTGTCTAGGGTTGTCATACATGTACAAATGTTACATAGGAAAGAAGACACCCACCGTCTAAGCAATAAACGGTCCAACTGGTGACCAATTTTCACCAATTTAAACCTTGGTAAACGTACTTGAATTATCACTTCTACTACAACATTTTGACTTATTTCTGTAGTGTATGGGTGCGGGGTCATCAATACAAATAAATAACCATAACATTTCTCAAAATATGTAATATTTTTAAAAGAATTCGCTATTTCGTAGAGGAAATACAAGAAATTTCTGAAGTCGGACCGAATTGCTATTCGTTTTTAACAAAATGTACCATAAAATATTGTGTAACCAGAACTCTTAAATATGTGGCACTATTAGAGAATAACATATATCAAAGCTAATAATAACATAAAAATTGTACTTCACCAGGTTTTTTTTCACATGCATGCATTATGTCTGTCAATATTTGAAATATTTGTGGACAACATTTTCCAAAATATGATCCAATAAACCAAAAAATCGTTATTACAATTTTTAGATTATAATGAGAAACAAAGTATGATTAATTGGTGTCTTAATAATTTTTTTATTCAAAGCCCAAATATATTACAAAACGAACAAATTCAATTGAAATGTAGTCTTTTTTGTTATTATATACATGAAATAATGTCCTATTCGATCGAAGAAATTCCTGCTCAAAATATATTGACCAAATATTACACGGCAATAGTTTCCACATAGAGCATTTAGATTATATGGCGTTATACATATTCGTTTCCATAAGACAAACATGGATCTGACAAAACCAAAACTTCCCTGGTGCTCCACATTTTACAGTAATACCAAAATTAACAAACATTGTCATCCTGAATTGGTTAGCGAATATTTATTCTGTCATCCATTGGCATACTATGTACATAATGATAACGCTGTTTATAACCATATAATGACATGATCACTGTATACACCCGCTGTCAGGTAGAGCCATAGAAGACATGCGCAGAAAATGTGCGCAGTAAACTAGGGCCGGCTTTCTTAAGCTTCTCTGTGCGTCATTGAGCCAATGTCTGCTGCGCCACCAACGTTGTGTGATTATTTAGCATTCGGAGAAAATGAAATTGATACGCGTACGCGCTCGGCGAAGCTGTGCTTTACACCGTTGTTTTTTCGATAATACACGGAAATTTGACCTTCCAATTTAACGTTATGAACCGCAAAACTGTGCTTATTGACAGGGTTATTCCGTAGGTGTAGTTAGTGACGACCGTTTATTGGAGTTATTTGCTACAGCTGCTGCAGAAATTGCGTGGCATAGAGTCACCGCGGCCGCGTCGTATTTCAATATAATTTAGCGACACACCGGTGTCTTAGACGTGGGCAAAACATTTATTGTTGGCGGAACAAAGGGACCCAGTCGGATTGCGGATCCGACACTGTAGTCATGTTTTGTTTACATGAGTCATCTACGTTTGCGCAATAGACACCACCGAGCGATGCCCCCAAAGGTCCTGCGGGTAACCGAATGTCTCCAATATGCCCTGGCTGTCCCACCGACGAGGCAGATAATGTTTACTAATAGCAACATAAACGTTAGCTTCTCGTTCCGCTAACTGTGACCAGCTAGTTGTCGCAGCTCCTACGCCAGTAGGCTCAAATCGACATGTACACCGCAGTACGCGAATATCCGGTTATACAATTCCACAAATGTGGAAATACTGCAGAACTATTATATCGAGGCATGCGATTCACATAACATATCACTTAGTAATAGATTTCACCCACCCAATTTTATCGTAAGTAATTTAGATTGGAAAGTCGAAAGCGTATGTCTATGTGCACATCCCGTTTTCTTGGGTTTCAGAGAAGGAACCGAACTACGTTTACGCCCCAGCAACTAGCCACTTTGGAGGAACTCTTTGCTCGAACTCACTACCCAGACATATTCATACGCGAGGAACTGGCTATTCGCATTAGCCTGACGGAGGCACGGGTACAGGTATAATCATTCAGTCTGGTTACACCGTTTGTATATTGCTAACAGGACTCCAATAACATGATATAATATGATTAGATGCAGTTTAGATGATTTGCTCTTTCTTGCAGCGCGTCGCTACTATGCAATATTTAGCTATTGCAATTAAGAGATCCAGGCTGAATAAGCTTTCAGTAGCAAGGGCCACAAAAAGCCGGGAACCATAATGCATTGCATTTATTCATCAGACCACCCTGGCATATTGCACTAATATTCCGGATATCGATGGATCACCCATCTAGTTTATAAATAAAGCTTGGTGCGTGCCCGCGTGCGTATGTGGGTGTGTGCTTGCATGCGTACGTGCATGCGTGAGTGCCAGTGTGGGTGCTTGTGTGCGTGCATAGATGTACTTATTGTATAAACTATTATTGAATGTTGCAATATTCTCCTAATACTAGCTAACATCTACTACATCTCAAATCAATATTCGTTCTTCAGGTCTGGTTTCAAAACAGACGTGCGAAATGGCGGAAGGAGATGCGCATGCGCTGCGGAAGAGACCTGTGGAGGACGTCGGGAACTTTCGTCGGGTTTCCGTCGATGTCGGCTAGTTGGCCACTGGCTGGTGCTGCGTTCGGCAGTCTCAGTCCCCCGGGCTCCCCCAGTAGGCCAGGAGCTGTGCCCGCCTCCAGGAGCGCCACGGAGCTACTATACACCGAGACGATGCGCATGGCCTTGGCCCAGAGCTGTCTGAGGGAAAGGTGCGACTATCGGCGTTCAGTTATGAGCCATTCCACTTTTTAAGTTGATGTAATCATTGTAATCAAATGTGTAATCATGCGTAATGTTAAAGAACGACGAATAAAGCAGCAACGACAAGACGGGGGTTGTGATAAAGAAGACGGGGTGGTGACAACAAAGACAGGAGTTGTGACGACAGAGACGGGGGTGGTGACAACAAAGACGGGGGTTGTAACGACAGAGACGGGGTTGTGGCGGCAAAGACGGGGTTGTACAATAAAGACGGGGGTTGTGACGATAAAGACGGGGGGTTGCGACGACAGAGACGGGGGTTGTGATGACAAAGACGAGATTTGTGTGTAATACGTAATATACAATTATTATATGACATCTCTTTTCTTAGCATGACGTCAGCTCTGCAACAGCAGAACATGAATTCAGCGCCCTCTGCCAGCTGTTTCCCGCTGATCTGCTCATGCTCACTGCACGCCACCACGGCCTTGACCGGGTCGCCCGCCAGCCCATCCAACCCTGCCTCTGCCGGCCTCAATCACTGCCTCGCGACAACCTTCACAGGGAAGTGTCCTGGTAGCCCAGATGATCAGAAGATGGCGCCAGCATCGGGGTCCAACTCACCAATCGCTGGCGACAGCGCGTGGTCTCCGCGCTCGCCGCTCGGGGGCGCCAGGACGCTGGACAGCGTCGTCGTGGAGAAGTGAAAATGGCAATAGATGTGTCCACCTGATGTGTTCTTTAGACGATGGTAGCCATTCTCAGGCACACGAGCTAGCACTGCCCAATACACGCTCGCCTCGTGTTTGTTGTGTTTAAGATACATTAACTTGTGTCATTAATTTATGTTCGCTGCTTTTACTATGTTTCACTGCTAGCTTTCCTCATGCTGCCGGTGTAGTAAATTCAAAACATTCACCCTCTAAAACACTACGGTAGTGTTTTAAAGTTCAAAACACCCAGTCCGAATTTCAAAACTGATCTTTTTGTCATAAAAATCTTTTTTATTACACACAAATTATGAAGTTTCACTGGTTTTTATTCTTAACTATGTAGACGTGTTTTAGTAAGATTCAAACGCTAGGTTGGAATGCAAGAATATCGACATGTTTTCAACATAAGAAGAATGTTCCCAACTTAAGTTAAAATCAATATTGAGTGTTTTGAACGGGATGAGTGCTTTGGACGTCCTACACAGGCTAGGTATGTTAAAATGGTGTCGTTGCTTCCCGGTAGATATAGTAAAGAGTAGGCTCAAAAGACCGGTTAACTCGAGCAAATGTTGTTCACTTTTCGGCCGACACGGTGTCACGCGATATTGGACTATAACAATAAATGTAAGTTTACACGAGCGATTTATTGTCCGTGCGACACACTATGGTCCGACCGATCTGATTTAACAATTAATCGCTCGTGTAACCGGGCCTTAGACCATATACTCGCTCACGCGATACCGATTAGGAGGCCAATTTTGAAAAAAATTAATTGAAAGAAGACTTGAAGCAGTGAAATCGAAGCAATGGCGAATGAGCGGAGACAACAGATGTCCCCTCGTCACATTAAATCAAAGCAACATCTGAAATGGCGCGAGTCAATATCTTGGTCGCAGTTTCTACTTCACTTGTTGCTCGTCTTGGAACACACGCCATTTAGTTGCGGTGTCGCACGCCGAATCAGGCCGAAAGGTCGCTCGTATAAAAACCTTCAGGAATATAATGTGTAATGCGTGTGTTTTGTTTATTCATCATTTTGCCAGTTCGGTGCTACTAGTGTAGTGAAGTAGTGCAGTATAACTTACAGGATGTCGAACTTTGATATCTTATTTTATATCTTAACACTTTCTTTTTAGGCATAGTAGTAACTACGTTTTAGTTTGTCTGGTGGCATTTTCGTTAATGTGATACGTACTATTTGTTTCTGACTACTGTGGATATACTATAAATATAAGCGTAGCGATAGTTGTAATGTCGGATGCAGTGTTTTCGTCTTGTTGATGGAAAGCCTATGTCTGTCCCAAGGTAGCAATGTTGGGTCAGTAAACTGAAACACTGCAAAAAACCAAACTATGTTTATTAATATGTCGACGTATTCGCATTTAACAAAATATACACGTGCGTCCGATTAAGAATAAAACCACTGATGTGACTTAAATGATAAGAGTTGTACCGAGGAGCCCGCACCCGGTTGTGTTTACAGTGAAATCAGCAAGTTCGCATCCGGAGCAATACTGCTTATTTGGTGTTGTAGCTAACACATTACACAGGCGTCGGAAAGTGGTGAATATTGGGTGGCTGATGTCCTCCAAAAACCTCGATCTGCACCTCCCCTTTGAGGCTTGCCGGAAAAAAAAAGGGTTGAGGCAATTTTCACCCACCCACCCCCCTTCCCCGAAGCAGACCAGGAACCTCTTGCACCCCAAAATCCACCAACCTTCCCTAGATAGTGGGGCAATAATCCTATATCTAGCTCCCTACCTAAATTATTGGGGGGCTGAGCGTTCCGGCGTTATATATTATCAATTGGCACACTTGTGAACTGCCATATCCATGTTTGTTTTTGGGCTCTTGACCACAAACCGACCACGTTATAAGTTCTAACGCTAACACGCGCGCCCATGTACAATGTCTATTGTCTTAATTCAGTGCACTTTTAAACTGCCAACGATTGTATAGTCCCAGAGACAAGTGATCTTGAGAGCCAACCGCCTCAACTTGTGTTTGTGTGTTCAGTCTGACAGCACAACTGCCTGACACGTTGACAGGCAGAAATAAAGGCTGACAGACAGTTAGATCGACAGAATGGCAGACCGACTGTTTGACTGCTTGGATGGAGGAATGCCGACTTATTAGTGTAGAATTAAATGAAAGTTCATGTACCATGGTGTGCATCAGGTATTTTTCAGGATCCCAGAAACGTTAACTAGATTTACGTATACACTAGTAACACAAGTGCACAAGTACATGGAACTGGGTCAGTCGGTGCAAAAATGGTTCGAGTGCCAGTCATTGTGAAGTCCGAGCTGATTGTTCTGATGTCTCGAATTTTATTGCCGAATATGTTTACACGTTACAGATGTGCGGTAGCATTTAATGACTTACGAAAATACCGCAATTTATTTTTCTTATTATATAGATATTTATATATATAATATGATATGCATTGCATTTACTGACGAGACTGGCATTTAATAGTTCAACACGAATAACAGGCTGTGAAGAGAATGCTATGTAACTGATTGTGTCTTGTTCTTTGTTAGCACTAGTCATATCATTGTGTTCAATCAGATGCTAATTTCAATATTGCATCATAATAAAACGTATTTATTCAATGTGTTGATTTTCTCTATCCTGTAATATCATAAGCCAGCTATAACATTTAGACATTATACATGTATCGAGTCCATTGTACCAAAACACTACGCTAGTTATTCATATTATTTACTTATGGCTACGCGTGCTATGCTTTCTACAGGATCGTTCTCCTACCTAAGAGAATTAAGTAGTGATCAGCACTCCAGATGGCGCCACAATAAACGAATATAAGGACAAAATACAGTAATATTAATATCGGTTTTTCTTGGTTTGTTGCCCCAGGTGGGTGTAAGCTAGTTGTTAAAACAAGCAGGCAGCTGTTGGCTATATTTACATATCAAAACACTTTTTTTCTGTATAATTTCGACCGCATCTCGCGTCCTTCTTCAACGCGCGTGCGCACACACACACACACACACACACACACACACACACACACACACACACACACACACACACACACACACACACACACACACACACACACATACTCTCTCTCTTCTCTGTCTCTCTCTTCTCTGTCTCTCTCTCTCTCTCTCTCTCTCTCTCTCTCTCTCTCTCTCTCTCTCTCTCTCTCTCTCTCTCTCTCTCTCTCTCTCTCTCTCTCTCTCTCTCTCTCTCTCTCTTTCTTTCTTTCTCTCTCTCTTGCTGTGCGTCGTGTCCGATGATGACAACAGTAGTTGACCCTTTGCTTCGTTCTTCGGTGAGAGTTCAGACCTATTTGTGCCACAAAACCTGTGCCGCAGTCGTCGCAGTCGTCGCAGAAGACGGCAACAGGCCTAGAAGCACTCGGAAGACCGCGCCGACGATCGTCATGTTGTTTGTGTTAACGTGTCGTCTATGTGGATCTTTCCATGGTGAATGGCCCGCCTCCAATATTACTGGTAATTGATTCCAAGATGTTTACAGGGTGTGTTTGGCTTTGAAATGCTTTTTACCATATCTCTGTATCGCAAATGTTGTCTACCATGAGGGCGTTTCTTGTTTGATCTTTCCCCGTATAACACAGCTAAGGCTTTGGGAATTTGTGGCTGCTCAATTGGGTCGTCACATGGCCGATCCAGCGGAGTTGGGATGCAGTCAGTAGAGCTTTTGTACTTCACATGCTGGCTCATCTCACCACTTCAACATTTAAAATGTGATCTTTCCGTGAAATTCGAACGATTTGCCATATAGTCCGGGCGTTAGCCATTGAAGCGTGCACTAGGGTCCGCACGATGTTTTTTTCATTTTCGTGACCTTCTATACCTCTAGGTCAATAATTCGACGGGTGCCACCTAGGCACCCTTGAGCGTTTTTGTATAAAACCATTAATATGCAAATTAGTCATCGCCATTAAAATAAATACTGTTTTCTTGAATATATCGAATAGTAAACATCCAAAACAATCAAAATAAGGCGTCCAAACGAATGTTTTCATGGTCTCTTGTTATTATTACGTCAGTGAACAAATCATGGTATGCAAATTTATTACATGAACATGCAAATTAGCTCTGACCAACATTACCTCACGCTTTTTATGTGTATCTTCTCAATAGGCAAGCGGTAGATACTGCATAACGCACCAACTTAAATGACCCCCTCCCCGCATATGCAAAACGCCAAAATGGTATATCATTTGAAAGCCCATGATATCACCATCACAACGAGGTCTATTTTAGAACTGCCAAGTAATGCAGTAAGCGTGACACCAAGGTCAAACAAGGTCACCGTCAAATGATAAGTTTTCGAAATTGTGCGCTTCCGTATTAAAATTACAATGATTACATATATACTTTATTTAAAAACAAAATGAGTGTCATATATTTTTGGACAACGTATTGTCTCCCCGTCACAATGAGATGTGACATGGAGCTGTTATCCGGAATAGTAAGTGTGGAGCTAAGGTCAAACAAAATCACCGTGAAATTATGAATATTCGAACTTCTGAAATATGGCACACTTCATAAACTTACAGTAACTCTGTATCTGCTTCATTTCTATGGGCATGTTATACACATTGTGAAAGAACAATTTCTTCTCGTCAAAATGTGATATGACTTGGAGGTGTTAGTTGATGGAGTTTGTGTGGAGCGACGATCAAATAGTATCACCGTCAAGTAATAGATGTTCGAAATTACGCCATGCCGTAAACGTTATACAAAACCAATGGTGGCTTATATACGTTTACCTATCTACTCATAGCCATGTCATATACCTTTGGAAATCTTACTATCTGCCCATAAATACGGGATACCACGGGGAGCTATCAAGTGGTGCAGTAAGTGTGGAATGAAGATCAAGCAAAGACAACACCAAATGATGAATGTTCAAAACTGCGCTATTCCGCAGACGTTGTCCAAGTACAATGTTTGCATATCTACTGTACTAATGTACCTACACTAGGCCATGTTATACATTTATATGTGTACTGTATCCCCGTCAAAATGAGGTAAGACAAAGAGTTGTAAAGTGGTGGTCTAAGTGAGGAGTGAAGGTTGAAGGTCACTGTCAAAAGATGCATCAACCAACATCACCACGTTTGATGAGTAGGGGAAGGCGGGGCAAGTTGGCGAAGCGGGCAAGATGAAGAATTTGCATTAGTTTAAAATTGTGCACTAGTTTATAGCACTGATGTTCCCCATTGACGTCACCAAGTGCGCGCGCAACTTGTCTGCAAGTTTGAACGTGATCGGCATGATACGGAAAATTTTAGCGAGGTAAATTCATTTTGTTGACTTTTGTACTAAGAATTTGAAATTAGTTAATAAGACTCTACAACTGATGATCGTGTAGTAAGCGTTTCTCAGACGTGTTATATTACAGCGGTATATTGTAACGCAACACCCCAGAGTAATTAGTCGAAATTCCCAAACATCTGAACGGGCGTGGAGGGGGTGCTATAAAAATGGCAGTGCGGGGCAAGATGACTAGGGCAAGTTGGCGAATTCGTCATCTTGCCCCACTCCGTCCCAAACTATGAATGTATGAACAGGAGCGGATCTAGGTGTGTTACCAGATAGTATAAATCGGTAGTTTTATTGAGGGGGGTATATATAGAACATATAGTAGCTATGCGCCCTATTTTGTCCTTCGACCACCATAACATTAGCCACAGGGGAAGGAGACCCCCAAGAACACCCCTCCTCTCCCGGGTCCATTGCTGATCAATTTGATTTATCTTCGCAAATAATAAAATGATTTTAATGTTTATTCTAACCTATATTTTCAGATGGTACGACATTACCAGCGAAAAACAAACAGGGGGTCATGGTTTGAAGATGGGATGATTGCTTCCATGCATGCCGTTCGTGAAGAAAATATGTTGTGCAACATGGCGGCAGCGAATTATGGCATTCCAGAGCCTACGCTGCGTCGGTACTTGAAAGCAAAGGCAGAGGTGAGCAAAACTGAATTATAATTGCACATACAATACAATAGGTATAACTTTATACTGGAGTTTTAATGCTTAGCTAGGGCCTAAGCTGAATTCAGGGGCGCTTAATTTTCGTGAACTCTCAGTTTTTGTGGCTTGGGGGACCCTTATGTGTTATTTTATATTCCTGCCCCCCTTGCCCCATTGTGTTAGTAGCCGCAGTAATGTGTTTATTCTTTTGTAGGATCTGCCAGTTCACGGGGGTCGTTTTCGGAGTGTCTTTACCGTAGAGAAGCTGAACCAGTTGACAGATTATATCAACGAAATCAGTTACAGAAGTTTCGGTCTTAACACCTCCCAATGCAGAAGGCTCGTCTACGACTTCGCAGAGCAAAATCACCTGCCGCACAGCTTCAACACGCACACAAAAATGGTTGGAATGGATTGGTTGCGTTCAGGAATAAATACAACATTAGTCTCAGGGCTCCAGAGGCCACATCAATTAGTCGAGCGATGGGATTCAACAAGGTTGAAGTGGGCAAATTCTTTAAAATCTTACGAAAGGTTAGAGAGGACAACAACTTCACTGCTCATCAGATATTCAATGTTGACGAATCTGGTCTAACCACAGTGCCAACAAAGTTACCAAGAGTGTTGTCACCTAGCGGGGCGAAACGTGTAGCGAAAATAGTGTCTGCTGAAAGAGGAAAGAACATCACGTTGGTATGTGGCATCAGTGCTGGTGGTGTATACGTTCCACCATTCTTAATCTTCCCAAGAGTGAGGATGAGACCGGAATTGATGAACGGATGTCCGCCAGGGACCAAAGGTGTAGCACAACAGACAGGATGGATGACGACTGACACCTTCGTCCTCTGCCTCGAACATTTTGTGGAACATGTCAAGTGTTCTCGTGACAACAAAGTGCTTTTTCTCGTAGATAACCATGCATCACACATTACCCTAGCCAGCATAAATTACTGTAGGGAAAATGGGGTCATCATGATGGGTTTCCCGCCTCATACGACGCATAGACTACAGCCCTTAAATGTCGCTTTCTTCGGTCCTCTCAAAACCTACTACAGTCAAGCATGTGATAGGTGCACCTTATCTGAAAGCAGCCACCATACGAAACGCTGTCAGAGGCTTTGAAGCCAGTAGTATTGAGCCATACAACTCCATGACATTTTCGGATGCAGATTTTGCGCCTGCTGCAACTACGGATCGCGACCTTCCACCCCCACTGCAGCAGCCACAGCAGCCCGCGCAGCCAGGGCAGCCACAACAGCCCGCACAGCCAGAGCAGCCACATCAACCAGCGCAACTACAGCAGCCAACGCAGCTAGTGCAACCAGTGCAGCCACAGCAGTCACTTCAGCCAGAGAAACCACAGCAGCCAGTGCAGCCACAACAACCAACGCTGCCACAACAGCCAGCGCAGCCACAACAGCCACAACCGCCAGAGCCTCTAACGAAGCCTCAACAGCCAGCGCAGCCACAACAGCTAACGCAGCCACAACAGCTAACGCAGCCACAACAGCTAACGCAGCCACAGCAGCCAGCGCAGCCACAACAGCTAACGCAGCAACAACAGCCAGTGCAGCCACAACAGACAGAGCAGTCAGGACAATCAGCGCAGCCACAACAGCCACGCCAGTCGCAGTCACCAGTGCAGCAACATCAGATACAGGCGATATTACAGATTTTATCCAAACGTGCAGTCAAATGTATATTTTTCTTGTCGTTCAGATTAGAAATGTAATGTGGATAATGTAATCTTTTGTATGCTGTCCACCTCGTCAATTTGCCCCATGGTTGTTGTCAACTTGCCCCAGGGGTGGGGCAAGGTGGCGAATTTGCAGACCATTTTTTTTTTCAATAGCTAAAATAAACATTGAAACTTTTATATTGTGATCGTTGATGTCTAAGATAACGAAGTTTAATTTGGTGTAGGAATTGTAATTAAAAAATGTAATATTTACGTTCAGCTCTAAAAAAATCCTTAACATCGTTGACTTGCCCCACCTTCCCCTATACAAACATTTTCTTTCCGCACATCATGAAGCATTGGACAACAATATGCCAATAAACTAGAAATACCTTCATCGCGATGTTACCAACATACAGGAGCTATTTGCATTTCTCACCATTAAGGTTGCAAGGCTCCACTATCTACGTTGAAAGGAAGTGTTTGACACTTCAGACGCCTCAGCCGTCGTCACTAGGTGCAATTATGACATGCTACATCCAGTAGGACCTTGAAGAACCTGGCACGGAACTGTTGTGCCTTGTGCAAAATGCATTGTGGAAAAGGGATCAAAGCCATGCATGATTCGCAATGTATTTCCGATCGTTAGGAGTTATGAGTTTGTGAAGTTTATATCCAGCTGCATACATTTATATAGGCTTTTAGACAGGCAATAACGTTATTCATCTTAATGGCAACAGCATCCACTATGCTCTGGGAAAAGACCTGTCACGTCATTGCCAATTGTCAATAGCATTTCATACCACGAAGGAACCACAGCATTCACACACCTTTTGGATCTGGATTCGCGACATTTCAACTCCTGGAACGCATTGCCGTTGCCCTCTGTAAATAGAGTTGCAGCGTGTGTGGTGTCCGTTATCCAGGAAATTAAAAATATATCCTGTCAAAGGAATAATATCACTTTAAGCGGCGATACACGGTACGATTGTCTCGGATGAAACCGTCCGATTACCACGTAAACGATGAAATCGTATCGTGTAGCAGTCCGGCCGAGTCAATCGCATCCGAGTCACTCGGACGAAATATTTTTAGAGCAGGTTCTATTTTTCGTACGATTCCATCGGACGTTCGGTGATATTTATTAATCAGAGAACAGCAACATGGTTGAACTTCGACCTCCTTCAATAAAATGGTCGCCGATGACTTTGGTAAAACCTCACCTTAAATATTTGTCGAGCTGTATCATAAAAGATTCGCCGTGGAACGCGGCGAACCCAATTTACAATGATAGAAGCAACGGTTACGGATCGTCTGAAAGTTCTCGAGGATGACGGCTAGTGACGCAAGTTTAAAAAAATCGAAGATTATAATACAGAACGTATGTCACTGTCAAAATTGTCAACGCCAAAGCAAAGGCAAAGGACGGCGAACAGACCGAGTCAGAACGTCAGAAGTAAGTAGCGACGGCGACGTCATGATATTTGAATTATCAATTAATTGTATTTAAGTTAAAACGCTATATACCCTGTAGTTATATTAATAAGTGCCAACGTGAAGTGAAATGTGCATTTATATTATGCAAAGCAGTGCTCGTCTGAAATACATTCATAACATTGTCATTGTCATTGATGATTGACATGTCATTGTCCTGGGGCTGGGCTGTGGCTGTGCATTTCCTTTCCTTGTATTGTTTATTATCGTTGCAACTTGTGCCAACCCTGTATCAAACTTGTATCAACCATGACATTATACTAGAATGTATTCCTTTTAAATGTTGCGGCGGCAATGGCATTTTTTAAAACGTCATTTTTGTGTTTGACATTCGACTTCATACTAAATTATAGGTCTATTCACTATCGTTGCGTGTCCCACTTTTGTGCTTGTGGGCCTTGGACTTGGTATTGAGTGATTTTTTTCTCTTCCGTTAGCCAGCTTCAGTGAAAGTTTATGTTGAATTGGTAGCTACAATTTCTAGTAATAAACCTGGTTGATTGTCACCATCCAGTCAAACGTTGTTGATTTGAGAAAAACGACACTATCAAAATGCCACGGAATTTCGCGACGGACGAATTTTGCAAATTAGTAAACTTCATAGACAGTTCAGTTGTTCTCTTTCACGCGTAGAATGGAAACACTTATAATATTGACTGGCTGTGTTAGCGTTTCTGTTACTGTTAGATCCTTGATCGCGGAACCGTTTACCATGCCCCGTTTCCTCTTTTCCTTTTACATCTCAATGTGTCACAATAAACGTGTTCGTACTTTCTCTACGAGAATCTTCATTCTATAATGTCGCTGTACGCACAGCCCACGGCCAGTACACGACATTAATTGGCGACGAGGTAAACTGACAACTCTACGAGTTACTTTGAACTAGACTACGTCTAATTTCTGTGTGAAAATGGAAACTGTCGCTGACGTCGCACATTTTTCGCTGGAGCCGATTGACAGCGCAGGCCATCATTAGGAACGTTGGGTGAGGCGCTTTGAGAAGTTTGTGGTGGCTAAAGACATTCAGAACGATACAAGAATGAGAGCGATGTTGCTTCATTATCCTGGTGAGGCAGTGTTTGAATTGAGTGAAGCAGTGGGGGTGACAGAAAATGATGATTTCGCAGAAACCAAGCGGAAGCTCACTGCTTACTTCAGGCCGCAGTGCAATGAAGAATATGAAATATTCAAGTTCCGACAGGCTGAACAGACGTCGTCAGAGACGCTGGACCAATTCAATGCACGATTGCAGCAACTAGCCAAAAACTGTAAGTTCCATGAGAAAGACAGAGAAGTGAAGTCGCAAATCATCCAAAAATGTGCCATGTCAAAAGTGCGTGACAAGGGGTTAAGTGAACCTACAATCACGCTAGAGAAGTTACTGACGTTCGGGCGCACACTGGAAGCTACGCTACAGCAGTCGAAAATCATGAGAAACTCTTTCGACCGTACCGAGGCCTGTCCACGCCGTATCGAATGACATGGGGCGGCGCAACTCTTCACGTGGAGGTTTCAGCTTTGGTCGCCAGGTGGCGACACACAGAGATCGCAATCCACCAAGAAAGCGTTTTCCGCCTGATCGCCAAGGGACGCCACATCGAGACGATCGACCAGTCGTGAGTAGTCAGCAGCGGTACAGACGTCACAAGGGGGCAGCACCAGCATGCTCAGGCTGTGGTGGACCGCCACACGACGATCGGCGAATGTGCAAAGCTTGGGGCAGGAGATGCTACAAGTGTCAAAAGCTAAATCACTTTGTTAATGTGTGCAATGCAAACACTCAACAGACACACTTAGTAGAAAATGACACACACTCGCAACGCAATGACAAGTTATGTGAAGACACATACACACTTGGCCTGTGTCACACAAGTGACACCCACACCATACCACCGTACATTTGCAATGTCCAGATAGAGGGAAGTGAAGTGGCTATGGAGATAGATACCGGAGCAGCAGTTTCGCTTATATCGGGGGATGAGTGGGCTAAAATCTGCAAGACATCTGTGCTCACTCTCGACACGCGTAACGTTCCGAGGTTGCGAACGTACGCAGGTACCACAATTGAGCCTTTAGGGCGAGCGCAGGTGAACGTTTGTCACAACAATCAACAGCACAGGCTTCAGGCAATCGTAGTGCCTGGGTCGGGACCTAACCTGCTGGGAAGGGACTGGCTAACAGTGTTGAAAGTGAACTGGGCTACCGTGAACCAGGTAGACAGAGAGGACTTCCTAAAGCCTTACGAATCAATGTTCAGTGAGGGACTAGGCACTCTAAAGGGGCTGACTGCGAAGTTCTACGTTGATGACACGTTTAAACCGAGGTATTGTAAACCTCGACCTGTACCTCTTGCTTTACGAGCCAAAGTAGAGGACGAGTTAGATCGTATGCAGAAGGCCGGAATCATCCGTCCTGTGGAGTATTCTGAGTGGGCCGCGCCCATTGTACCGGTCTTGAAGTCTACCGGCGCAGTCAGAATCTGTGGCGACTATAAGGTAACCATCAACAGAGCCGTCAAGGTAGACAAGTACCCGATCCCGAACGTATCTGATCTGTTTACAAAATTAGCAGGTGGTACACTGTACACAACGCTGGAAATGAGCCATGCGTATCAACAGGTCGTACTGGATGAAGAATCACGTCCGTTGACTACAATCAACACGTCGAAAGGGCTGTTCGCATTCGAACGTCTGCCTTTCGGTGTGAGTTCTTCTCCAGGTATCTTCCAGAGAATCATGGAGCAGTTACTACAGAACATACCCATGACTGTAGTCTACCTCGACGACATCCTGGTCACAGGAAGAACGCCAGAAGAGCATGATCGTAATCTGGCTACTGTGCTAACGCGACTACAAGACGCAGGGTTACGCCTGAAGAAGGAGAAATGTGCGTTTCGTCAGAAATCGTGCACCTATCTAGGTCATGCGATTGATGCTGAAGGTATTCATCCTACGGAAGACAAAGTGCGAGCAGTACAGAACGCGCCTGCACCACAGAATGTACAGGAGTTGAGGAGTTATCTAGGACTCATTCACTACTATCACAACTTCTTGCGCAATCTCAGTACGCTGCTTGCTCCGCTGCATGAAATGACACGCCAACACACAAAGTGGAAGTGGGGTCCGGCGCAACAAAAGGCTTTCGATGAGTCTAAGGCACTGCTTGTTTCTTCAGATGTGCTTGTACACTACAACCCTGAACTCCCGATCATCTTCAGCAGTGACGCATCTCCTTACGGGATTGGAAGCGTACTGTCACACAGATTGCCCGATGGCAGCGACAAGCCTATCGCATACGCATCACGCTCTCTCTCCACAGCGGAAAAGAAGTACGCACAGCTGGAAAAGGAAGCGTTGTCGTTGGTCTTCGGGATATCCAAGTTCCATAAGTACCTTTACGGGAGGGACTTCACGTTGCAGACCGACCACAAGCCGTTGGTCGGGCTGTTGAAGGAAGATCGTGCCATCTCCGCAATGGCTAGTGCACGCATTCAGAGATGGGCACTAACACTAAGCAACTATCAGTACCATCTGGAGTACAGACCGGGTACGAGTATCTGTCATGCAGACGGATTGAGTCGCTTGCCGCTACCAGACACTCCTGAACGAGTACCAGTCCCGGAGGAAGTGGTTCTAGCACTTGCAACCATGAACGATACACCCATCACGGCAGAACACATCGCTAAATGGACAGCAAACGATCCGATGCTTTCACAAGTTCTACGGTTCGTGGAAGGAGGATGGCCTAACGATGTACCACGCGAGTGGGAGAGTTACTCTCGAAGGAAAGACGAACTGAGTGTCCAACACGGGGTGCTGATGTGGGGAGCAAGAGTCATCGTACCACCAAAGGGTCGTGACACGTTGTTGAAAGAACTACACGAGACGCATCCGAGCATAGTGAAGATGAAGGCGTTAGCCCGAAGCTACCTCTGGTGGCCAGGTTTGGACGCTGAAATCGAGGTGTGTGTTAAGGACTGCACGACATGCCAAATACACAGCAAACAACCACCAGTGGCACCACTGCATCCATGGGAATGGCCGGGACGAACGTGGCATCGAATACACATTGATTATGCGGGACCGTTCGAGGGACGTATGATACTCATCATAGTCGATGCTCACAGCAAGTACATCGATGCACACGTTGTATCAGCTGCGACAACCAGTGCAACTCTCACGAAGCTAAGACAGACGTTTGCGATTTTGGGTCTACCAAGCACAGTGGTATCAGATAACGGAAGCTGTTTCACCAGTGAGGAGTTTGAACAGTTTTGTCGAGCTAACGGAATCAAACACATCAAGTCTTCACCTTATCACCCATCCAGTAATGGCTTAGCTGAACGCGCCGTTCAGACTGTAAAAGCAGGGTTGAAGAAGACAAATGGCAACCTAGAAGATCGTCTCTACACCTTCCTAGCACGCTACAGGGTAACTCCACAAGCTACAACCGGCAGAGCTCCAACAGAGTTTGTGTTGAAGACACCACCGAGCACACGACTGGATCTTCTACGACCATCCATTCAGAACCGAGTCTTGCGCAAACAGGAAGAAGACAAAGAACGCCACGACCAGAGAGCAGTGGAGCGAAGTTTCATGACAGGAGACTGTGTCTGGGCGTTGAACTTTCAGGGACAACCGAAATGGGTCGCTGCGGTGATAGAGAACCGGCTGGGTCCGCTGACCTTCGAGGTACGTCTGCAGGATGACAGAGTGTGGAAGCGTCACCAGGATCATTTGCGCGAGAGAAGGCCGATCGAGGCGACGGAAGAGCGTCTGGTACCATTGAGGGTTGAAGAACCTCAACTTCCACCGAGGCTTGCAGAACGTGAAGTACTACCTTGGTTCGAGCGAACAACATCGACACCACTATCATCTGGCAACTCGGACGTGACTATGGGTACCGCCACAGGAGAGGTGATCTCAAGACCAACAGTTGAACGGTCGCAGTCCTGTGTAGTACCAGACGTGGTAGTACCGCTGAGAAGATCACACAGAGTGGTGAAGCCACCGGACAGATTGAACTTGTAAACTTGTGAACTTGTCATAACGGACAATGCATAGATCAAGATAGCCAGAATAGACTAGGTTTCGGTAGATGTGGCTAGTCGCGAGAGCACTAGATTAGTACTATAAACAATGGCATACTAGCTATCTTAGATATGACATTGAAACGTATAAGGGACTCTTGTTTGCGTTAAAAGTTTACATTTTAATAATTATACTAATTATGTTCTTCTTAAAGGGGGAGGAATGTTAGATCCTTGATCGCGGAACCGTTTACCATGCCCCGTTTCCTCTTTTCCTTTTACATCTCAATGTGTCACAATAAACGTGTTCGTACTTTCTCTACGAGAATCTTCATTCTATAATGTCGCTGTACGCACAGCCCACGGCCAGTACACGACAGTTACCAGTGTGAACATTGTTATAATAAACAAATATTGACATCTAGACATTGGCTGGTACTAGAAAGGGGTTGGGTAGATGACGCATTGTTGAAAATTATGCCTGTGCCTGTGGTGTCCTTGTCAATATGCTATCTGGATCTTCACTCTTGTTGACATGTCGATATAGATGACAATCTTGTAATATTTTGTTAAAACAATATTCAACTATTTGTTTGCACTCAACCGATGAAGTAATTGCTAATTTAGGGTTAGGATTATTGTTAAGTCAGTTTTTTGAAGGCACAACATTGTGTGATTTGTGATTAGATCCACATAAATGTGTATATATTATTTAAAAAAAATGTGTACTGAACATACAAGTGATTTTGTTTGCCTTCTTGTTTTCAGAAAAGGTGAACATGACCAAGATTCTTGCATGAAGACTTTGTGTCATCGATTCAAGCCACCAGGATTGATTTTACTGTGAACAGTTATTTATGTATTGTGGCAAATTTGATATATATTAGTATGCGAAGCTATGTTAACAATAAAATAATGTAACATTATTTTTGAAGCTGTGGATTATGTATGTTTCTGTAGACGTTTCTAGCATTAACATGACTTTGCAATATTAAACTGTTATTGTATGAATTCTCGTGACAAGGATCACACTGGAACTTATATATATATATAATGTTCCTTGTGTCAATGATTGTACATTATAGTTCGTGCCAGAATGGGTGTTTCACTCTGGTTCCTCTTAACTAAGCGGATGTTCGTTATATTAGGCGTCCTAACAGTCATGGTGGGAGTCCATTTTTTCTACCATTTTGGTGCAGACTACCTGGTAATGTGAAGGATGAATGAAAGTGGAAGAGGAATGTTTCTCTTTTATTATTTCCCATTTATATTAATATTTTATTTCACATTTTCAAATATTGTAACTACGTTGTACACATTATTGCTAAATGCTTTATTTATTGTAACTATTTGTTTTACTACTATTAACTACACTTTGAGTAGGAATAGTCTTCGTGTGCCCAGTAATTGCAGTGTGGCCACATAAATAGTTTGGGACTCTCCTAGGAAAAACATAATTGAAAGTAGGCTGTGTTACCGAGGTGATCATAAAGAGAGGTTTGCATTGTATTACCCCATAGTGGAATACAATAACAAATATAATTTGGTCATCAAACTGTAACCCTCCTGAGACACTTATTCCTGAGATAAATATGTACGATGTGCCTCCTTGTTGTGGTTTCACTTTTAATATAGTGTTATCCTACACCCAATATTTGAAGGTATGGCATCTATAGAATATTGCTTTAAAACAGTTTACCGTAAGTGCATTTATTGTGTAATAAAATACGTGTTGCATCATAGTGTTGTCTTATTAGTTTGTACTATAGTTGGACAAATAAAAATTCAATGCATTAATAATGAACCAACATAAAATATATGTATATTCTTGCGGATATATACGTATTGTTCAAATAAATAATAAAAATGTCATCTACATGTGGACCAGCAATTGCGAATATAATCAAATACATACATACATATATATATGTGGTCGATTCTCACAGAAATGCAGCACTTTATAAAATCACTTACTTGCTTGCATTGTTCCCAGCTTTTGCTACCATTTTGGGAACCCTACCAAGACATTGGCCACCTTAAATCCTACTTATGTGGTAATAGCAGTGGGTAAAAGTTGGAAGTTAATAATTCCAAAATAACCATACGAATGCACATATTTTGCATTGTATATGTTCCAGGGTCCAATAATCTATTTTATATTTGACAGTTCTGCTTGTTTGCAAGTAAGTGTTAGATCAGTTGAATATATTGCAGTTGAATTATATCATTATTTTGTCACCATGCACTACACAATAAAGATAAAACATGGATGTTTTCAACCTTGATCGAGCTGAAACCATCCAAAGTTTAATGTAAATAACCCCTCACGTCAATGTGCAGGTACACATTTTATAATAATTATAAAAGATATTAAATAATCATTATTAAACATAATATGCATCACTTAAAATTAACGCTGCCGGCTGAATTCGTCACGTAAGTGCATCAGTCTCGTTCTTTAAAAAATCTGCTATGTAAAATTGTCTGTATGACATCAAAATAATTAATTAAAATAATTATTATTCCCGTAAGTGATGTTAGAGCATCGCCCCAAGAAGTTACACAAAATATCAAACCAGCCACTACCCCTACCACCGCACTAGCCCGATTGCCGACAGAATACGGCCAATCGTAACGTGTGTTTATTTGTACGATTCAATCGTACCGATTGACTCGGCCGAGTCACTCGTACGAGTCAATCGGTCCGATTGTCTCGTAACGTGTATCGCCGCCTTTAGATATTCCAACATCTATAGCAGCACTCAGAGCGCACAGCGTAACAAGCTTTTATTTGGTTGATCAGTCAACTGAGTCATCAGCAGATGCCCACTCCAGATGGCTGGGGGTGGACATAGGACGTGAAGAGGCTGCCATGTGCACAAGAACATATTATCAGTTAATTATTACAAATATATTGACACAAGATTGAGTTTGTGACCCTCAAAATGACACTCAAATTCAAAATTGAGGGTGGCATCCACTATCATCTATTTTCTCATCCCATGGGTGATGCAAAAATGCCGTACAAGAATAACATCACCTATAATCTGCGGAATGGCACAATTTCTTGTATCTTTTGATGGTGACCTTGTTCAACCTTCACTCCACAGTTAGACAACCACTTTACAATTTCATGCCAATCATTTTGACGGGGATACAATACGCATACGTGTATAACATGGCCCAGTGTAGGTAGACAAAGTAGATAATTATGCAAACATTGTAATTGTACAACGTTTGCGGAATGGCGCTGTTGTGAACACTCCTCTCTTGGTGATGACCTTGCTTGACCTTCACTCCACATATACTGTACCACTTGATAGCTCCCCGTGGTATCCTGTATTTCAGGGGAGATAGTAGGCTTTCAAAATGTTTATCACATGGTCATGAGTAAGTAGGTAACGTAGATAGGCTATAAGGCTATAAGGATGGTGCAATTTCGAACATTTATCGCTTGACGGTGACACTGTTTGGTCGCCGCTCCACACAAACTCCATCAACTGAAACCTCCAAGTGATATCTCATTTTGATGGGACGAAATTGTTCTTTCGCGATGTATGTAACATGTCCATATAAATGAAGTAGGTACAGAGTTATTGTAACCTTATAACGTTCGCGGTATTGCAAATGTTCGTATATTCATCATTTCATGGTGACCTTGGCATGGCTATTTTATTATTAATAAAAGTAGATATGCAACCATTGTAATTATAACACGTTTGCAGAAGCGAACAATTTCGAAATATTATCATTTGACGGTGACCTTGTTTGCCCTTGGAGTCACGCTAGGCATCGTTGTGATGGGGATATCTAGAGTATGCAATTTGAGTTTTTGTATGGGGAAGGGGGCATTTAAATATGTCCATTAAATAGTGCCTATCGCTCGCCTATTGTGGAGATATAAACGAATATCATGAAGTTACATTGGTCAGATCTCATGCGACAAATATGCATACTATGATTTGTTCACTGACGTAATCATACCCAGATACCCTGAATACACATCATTTTGATTGTTTGGATGTTTTCAATTCGAGATATTCAGAAAAGTAGTATATATTTTTATGACGATGACTAATTTGATTATTAATGAGTTTATACAAAAACGCTCAAGGGTGCCTGAGTGGCACCCGTCGGGTTATTGACCTAGAAGGTTAGAAGGTCACAGATATGCAAGAAAACATCGTGCGGACCCTAATGCACGTTCCACCTTCAAAAGAGCGTTTGATTGCCGGGCTAATAGATGCCGGAGATGCACTTGGGAAAGTTTTCTAGTGTGGCGACAGGGTGAGAATCAGCTGAATATAGCAGTGTTGGGAGTTCAATAGCAACGTACACCTTGCACTTTGTGGAGTCCGTAATGCCATATTGTGGCCATATTTACTTCTAGATTCCTCTAAAATTCCCGAGGCAACATGTAATCCTATGTATACGGTTGATAAATTTCGCATCGACGGTGTTGTCAGGTGCAATCATGCTGCCCAGGTATGTCAAGTTCTTAATGACTAGAGTGATATGTCTTTAGTGAACTTTGTCCTTGTAGAGGTTGGTAGAGTTTCACATTTTGTTTTGTGTTGAACATAAGTACAAATTATGATGCGGTTGTTCAAGGTCTTTATTAGTCTCGTTCGTGTCGTTTACAATGTGCTCTACAATAGCAGCAGCATTCGCAAACAGCCGTTCACGAACGCAAAGTTCTAGCGACTCCTTGCAGAGTTGCATGAAACTCACTCGTTGCAAAACTTCGGCATAAAGCAATCACATACATGTTTACTTAGGCATAACGTTTAGTTTGTGTACATTGTGACCGTTATAAGAAAGCAAGAGTAACATTTTGTTGACGTGACAAGTATGTATACATGGCAAATATATATATAAGGATACGAGCAGTGTGGTGGCTGTAGGTGGACGTTTTCATGGGTCGCTGTAAGTAGTGGTTTTCAAGGTTATGTCAGTGACCGTGGTAAATGAAATATCGCCAGTATAGCCCCACCCATCCTCATGCTCCATGGATTACAACTACAATCCTTGGCATGCGAGGATTTCGGTCCACCCAAGAGGCTTGTCTTTTGCGACCAGTCGTTATCCCAAGCCAGGGTAGTATGTGACACTATACTACCCCTGGCAGAGATCCAACTCAACATATGGAAGTTAAACTGTCAATTGAATAACTGTTCCAAGTAATTGATTGCACCGGCTTGTACCACCCGTGAGAATAGTAGGCCCTAAAGGGCCCGCGCCCCACATCAAAACACTTAGCAGATTGTATGTATTACGCATAAACAACGAATCAATGCTGCCGTGCAACGAATATAATAATTATTATAGATGTAAGCATCATAGGGGACGTTTTTTGTCAAAACGAACACAATCTTAGGCGGGTGTACACGCTAGCGTTACGAAGCGTGACAATGAGGTCGGGGAGTCGCAAATATTTCCACAATAGTGAGGGACGTTAATGTCAGCAAGGGCCGTAAATTTTCACATCTGGACAAAAGCATGATATTCGGCACAGATGACCTTGATACCATACTATTTCAGAATTTTGATGGAAGCAATCTGAGATTTTTATGCTTCTGCCATTTTCTGCAAAATCCAAAATGGCCGCCACCTGAAATCAAAAATTGCCAGATCTCTGGAACCTGTGCTCCAATTTGAATGATCTTAGTGTCGTTTCTAGGGAAATTTGGGGTGCTGAAGTGATTGGTGAAGTTTTTGAATCGATTTAGGGTCAAGGTCACATGCTAGAGGTCAATGACAGGGTCAAATAGTCACCAAAACACCCAGCTGTGAATCCTCACTACCAGTTCATAGGTAATTGGTGTCCATTGTGGTGTTTACATACACCCTGGGCGGATTGATATAGATTTGTTTTCAATTGGGGGTTATGGTCACACAATTTGAAGGTCAATATCAAGGTGCAATGACCCCCTTGTATCCATGGGCATGGCGATCGTGATCTCTAAGTGTATCATTGGGTTTTCTTGTACCCAAAGTTATTTATGAGTTTTCGTCAATCAATTGGATCTAAAATCATGTGTTGGGTTGAGCTCAAATCCAATTATGGAGGCAATATACTGATGTACATATTATGCGCTTACTGGCGTTAGTTAACATCGTAATCGCAAAAGACCGCCTCAAGCGACAAACGCAATGCATCCTGGTATTATGGCAGTGCGTGTATTTGTGTTTACGGTTTTGAAACAATATCGTTTTACCATATGAAGCATCATAGTATTACTTTCATGTTTTATATAGACTGAAATATAAATATTTAATTTTGGTACATGCTACTTAGTAAGCAACATTGCTGGATAGTTTAACTGAATTAGAATTAAATAGTCGACTGATGGCGATGCAAATTACACGCCGGCGTTTCGTTAGCGGCTACATTGTCACTTCGTACGTTTTCTCAGAGAGGGTGATTTTGACCTATATGTGGAGGGTATCGATGAACTCTGGGTGGCTGTTCATCTTTGACCTGACCCGTTACTCACGGTGGTTGCCAGTTCACGTGAAGGACATGGTTGAGCTACGGCAGAAGCACCCCAATGTCCTAGAAGAGTTCCGCAAAGGCAACTTTGTCGTACAAAAGACGTTTTCACTCATCCCAAAGGACCATAGCCACGAACAAACAACCAAGCTCTGTAAAAGCGCTTCAGGGGTTGCCAACCTCTGTGGTATGCCAGATACAATGGATGAGCATGTGATGGCACTAAATGTGAAGCTGCAAGCACTCGCTGCCTTCGAGGGTGTTGCTGATATCGGTGCAACTGCGCAACATCTCGGTCATCACGAACAAGGTCACAGCCTGCAAATGACAGTCCAAGGATGTCCTCTCAGTTTTTAATGTTTTACCACCGAAAAACCCTTTCTTACCACAAAATGGTCCAGATTTGGCCACGCTCCATACTCGAGTGGTCATGCCATCTGATATAGCAGAGGCGCTATGCAATGCATACAAAAGAGGCAAGGATCGCCGTGTAGCCTTCGTTAGTGAGCGCCTGAAGAAAGGTAAGGTTTCCATCACAAACACAATCAAGAGGTCAGCTCCCCAGACAGGAACAAAGTCAGTGCACTGAAAGAAGTGGTGTCTCATCTTTTCCTGTCGCTACAGTCCCGGCTAGATTTCGACATGGACAATTTCTTCAAGTTCGAAAACCAGCTCAAGTCCGGCTCAAAATCTTATATTCTGCACTGTCTGACTATCCCAAAACTCACACCTCCAGATGATGTTATGGTGGACGTGTTGGATGCCCCAGCAGTGGTTCACATAGTCCGCCCAACCAACGCCGCTAAGTTCGAGCAATATGTTGTGCGTTATGTCACGCCCTTCATTACCAGCTCTCTCTCAACTTCAACGACTCGATATCTTATGGGACACCTACCCTGATGACAACCTCAAAGCCCAGGGTCTAGCTAAACGAGGTACCCCTGGCGTGACAACCATCGTCGAAGGTTCTACATCTGTCCCTCGTGACTGGAACAAGTTCCTGGCAAAATTAGAAAACAAGGTCCAGCTGCTTAGGTTCCTTTCAAAAGCTGTTATCGAGGCATCGTCTTAGCTCAACACTGTTATGGTTTGCTCCACGTATGACGATCTCGTCCAGCCAATCGGCGGCAGCTGATTTGGACACGATCATGCCATGCAATCACCAGGAGACCGATAGCAGGATATTTCTGCATCTCTCTCACACCGCACAACAAGGTCACTAAAAAGCTTTCATCCGCATAGTCGACAGCGATATTGTCATCATTGCTGGTGGCCACTTTGGCAGCCTCGGTTTCCATTTTGGACAGTGCAAGCCGCCCCACGCAAAGCGTGTGCCCTCCTTCACCACTGCGGGTGTGGAAAAGCCTGCACAGGAAACTGCAAATGTGCCAGGGCAGGTATCAAATGCACTATTCTTTGTCACTGTGAAGGTGGATGCATCAACAATGATGGACTGTAAACAATAAGAGATCTCATGTATGCAAAACGTCTTGCTGGCGAGAAGGATTTTGATGCGATCCTGCAAGTTGATTGCCTGTAAATAGTACGTACATGTATAACTGGTGGTGCCTAAGCCCTATGTCATGGTCTTAATGGTATTCCTTTCACTGATTTGAAATAAAATATGTTTTCCACTACAATATATTTATATTTAAACTTTACATTTTCCACAATCAATATCATGCTGTGATATCCACTGCCTATATCATATTCCGTTAAAGACCCAATGTCACATACATGTAGCTTTGATAAACCGCAAAGTTATGAAACCATACTGACCTTGATTCCGAACATGGGACCTTGACCTCATCGATGGACTAAGGATACACGAAGACCCCATGAAAGACATCAAGATAATAATAATCGTACTGGAGGATACCAGAGATAAATAAAAGAAAATATTAAGAAAGTAGTGCTTTAGCGGAAATTTGACCTTCACATTGACCCATAGCATGTGACCTTTACCCTAAATCGATTCAAAAACTTCACCAATCACTTCAACACTCCCTAAAACCCCAGAAACTACACTAAGATCATCCAAATCGGAGAACAGGTTCCAGAGAATTTTCGATTTCGGGTGGCGGCCATTTTTTATTTTGCACAAAATGGCAGAAGCATCAAAATCCCAGGTTGCTTCCATCAAAATTCTGAAATAGAATGGTATCGAGGTCATATGTGCCAAATTTCATGCTTTTGTCCAGATGTGAAAATGTATTACTTTAACGTGCCTCACTACAAATAACGTGACGTACTTTAGGGATGGCCATTAAGAGGACGGTCGCCTTCGTGACCTCTGGAAGCCCAACCTAACTCTAATCCTAACCATAACTAACACCAACTATAACTTGCCAAACAACAGCCATAACTGACTCCCAATCCTAACTATATTGTAATAATGACCTTAATGAATATTAACCCTAATTAATAACAACTTCGCATATTAACTATTTATCCCCGTCATTGTCTGAGGAGAGGGGAAGGAGGAAGTGTGGGACAGGGGGCAGATCGGTATAATTTTTGATGAACCTCTCCAGGCAATGTAAAACAATTGCATATTTTCCATTAGTAAGGGCTGGTAAGGAATAGGCATCTACCATCTGAAATTTATTTCTAAAGTAAAATGTTAACTGTCTGGAGGCAATTCAGAAACGTGCAACAAGATGGATAACATCACAATATTATTACGAAATAAGTGTTTCTGTATTATTAAAATATTTTAAATGAGCACAATTACAAGAGCGCCTCACTTTATTTTATAAAATAAATAATGGTGAGATATCAGTAATTTTTTCAGACTCTGGTATAACAAAGTTAAGAAAAACACACGAGCAGATTTATTAATAAGTCAAGACGGTGACGTTCTGTTAAATCATAAATTAAGAACACTTAAATGCACAAAATTACTTTGTCTAACTTTTTTATATTCAAAACCATACCAGAATGGACAAAATTATCTGGACACATTCTTGCGGCCTACTCCAATATTGCATTTAGGAGTAAGCTAGAAGCACTCGTTGAACGCATTGCCTCTCTTTTCATATGTTATCCCTGTTGGGAATTTCCGGATTTGTAAACAAAATTAAGATTAAGAAGATATATTTGAAAGTTGTCCGTCAACTAAAATGTTGTGTGTTAAATACGATTATTCTAGTAAACTACTAGAAAATCTACAAACAACATTTAATGAGTAATCCATGGGTTAAAAAGATATTCGCGTACTCGGGGGGGGGGGGGGGGTTGTGGACTAAACCAGAAATTACGTAAGTGAAGTTTTTGTTGCGCATGTTTAAACGATAATAACGTCGGACGTGTCTGCAAGAGCAGATATGTCGTGTATAGGGCCTACAGATTTCAAGCATGTCTAATCTCCGCAGTGAACGACTGAGGACGAGGCGCCGCTGTAGTCGGGAAGAAATGTAGTTCGCCTTGATGTTCGATCACTAAAAGAGAACGAGCCAGAAGAAACAAACGACCTGTTGTATATAATGTTATGGTAGTGATACTTCAAGCATGTTCAACGGCGAACATGCACGCCATACACAATTTTAAATCGACTGCTGTTGCGAGAATATCACGGCAACGCTGAACAGTTTTGAGAGCGGGCAAAGCTAAGTTTCCACTGTTGTGTTTTAACACGATCCCCACAGAAGTAAGAGCTGGTATCAAATGACTTTTACTGTTAAAGTTTCTTAAATATTTGTTTAATTTATTATTATCGGTTGCCTTTTCATCACATGACGTCAGTGTCGCGAAGGGTTACCTCATACCACTGGCCAGCGCAGATGTAGTCTCAATACACGACTTCCGGTTGCCATTTTACTTCAATACATCAGGTGTGTTGTCATTACTATACCTCATATAATAGCCCCGTTGTCATATCATAATGCACATGTATGTTTCCATTAAATAATACGTGATTTTGAGTTGTTCTCGATGGACGTAAAGTGTATGATGTATGTAATTGCTGCTGCATCGTTTCAGCTTATGGTCCCGATTCTTCTTTTTTGCTTATTATTATCTTAGGTTTGCCTTTCAGACGATAGGGTAACCGTCTGCGTAAAAGTATGCAGTCCATGATATAGCGGTCCCTACCCTTAGCTAGCCGCGGGCGCAGCTGACCCGGCTGCCAGTACCAACAAAGCGTCCCAACCCAGAGTAACGGGCCAGCTTATTTCACGCTCTGTTAACTTTGGTCGTCTTTATGTTTCAGACACTGAGCGTCTGCTTTGACGTCAGTAGTAAGAGAGACCATCTGGATAGGCATCCTAAGGCATTTCGGAGGAGTTTTTGGTTGATAATAGGGAGGTTTCGAAAGCCGCCCCCCTGAGCAAAGTGCGTAGGCACGTGACCGTATGTAGGAGTGTGTGTAGCGCCTCCTGGTGGCGGAATGAGTAGCCATGGAAGGGTTATTGTGTATATATGAGAGACTGAAGAGGGAATAACAAAAGTTCAAAGAGGAAAGGTATTGAAAGAAACGAAAGATCAAAGAGTCATAACGAAAGATCAAAGAGAAAAGTTTTAAAAGGTGATGAAAGGTGTATAATGAGAGATAAAGAAGTAAACGGAATGATGTAATAACGAAAGAACAAAGAGAAAACGTTATGATATATATATATATATCATAACGTTTTCTCTTTGTTCTTTCGTTATTACATATATATATATATATATATATATATATATATATATATATATATATATATGAAACTTTAAAATGTGTATAGGTATGCTTGTATGTATGTATGTGTATATGAAAGAGAGAATATATATATATATATATATATATATATGAAACTGTAAAATGTGTATAGGTATGCTTGTATGTATGTATGTGTATATAAAAGAGAGAATATATATATATATATATATATATATATATATAATATAATATAATAGCCAACAAACACCACAGTTTGAAAGTTGAAAGTTTTATTGGTGTCAACGAACTACGAAATCCACAAAGCCGTCATCACTATCGTATGACTCCTCACACCAATTGTCCATGTCCCCCGTGTCGACAGGGACAACAGGGTCGGGGTCAACCCAAGGATTGGGGGGATCGTAAAGGTCCCGTGTCTGGACCAGCTCCGCCATGACTCTGTAGAATGTATACCTATGGTATTCGCGGAGCTCTTCGTCTCTGGAACATACATTAAAACTCTCAAAGCGTATGAACGAGACGTTAAATATAGGAAAACTTTGAAAATACTTCTCTGAAACATATATGAAACAGTTGAAAATAATCAAGCGAGTGGAATAAGGCAACGATGTAACCAGACACCGCGTAGGGAACCGACACACGATAAAAGGGCAAGCTAGATCAACGGACTATGATACAATACGTAATGGAGACGTCTCCTGATGCAATCGGCAACCAAACACTGCGTAGCTAGTCGAAACGACAAACATTGAAGAAAATAGTAAAATAATCGTTGAACACTCACGTGTAATCATCATCGATATCGGAGTCATCACTACTCCAGGTGTCATCGGTGTCATCGGGAGACCTGAAAGGTAATATAACGAACGTAAACATAGACAACCGTGAGTGACACATAACGAACATAAGAGCATGATATGATAGAGGTGAGACGTCACAGGTAATTTATGTGAAGAACACTGTGATTATGTATGATACGTATAGGATATCTATCGGATGAAACGAAGCAAAGAATATATATATATATATATATATATATTTGTATTATAATAATAATAATAAAAGTACTTACACAACTTCGAATCCATCGTCGCGAAGACGCCATTCAGCAAGGAGTTGAATCCAGGGTATCAACGACATTGTGAATGAGATGAAGAATGTAACAAACGAACCGGTATATATAGATAGAGCATACGTATGCAGACACACTATGAAGACAACTTGTGGAACACACGGTAGAGTGGAAATATACCGGGGTATGAAAAGCACCCAGGGACGTATCTAGGGACGTCACCTGGATGATGTCTGGGTAACAACGTGGTTATGTCGAAGTGGTAAAGTACAAACCGATAACAGTCATATGACGGAGGGAACCAGCTGCTGCTGATAATAAGCGCGTGATGCCAATTAGACGACAATGCGCCTTATCAGAACGCTAACAATACAGTCAGAAGAAAAGAACTCTGTGAGTACTCAGCGATGAAACATATGGTGGTCAAGAGCTTGGATATACAATTCAGGGGTGCTGGTCACTTCCTATCGAATTTCTATCCATGTGAAATACATATATGGAGCGAAGTCTTTACTTGCACAGAAGCAGCTTATCAGTTTAAAAAAGCTAGACATTTTCACGACGAGAACACAGCGAGAAAGATTCAGACCGCGCGCACTGGAATACAAGCGAAATACTGGAGTAAAAGGATCCGTTGGATACCCGATCGAGTCGTTTCATGGCTGTCACAACGTCGGAGCGTGATGCATGCTATACTAGCCGTCAAGTTTCGTGTCTCTGAACTACGTCAACGCTTGTTGGCTACAGGTGACGCACGACTTATTGAGAATGTACCCAGTACAGAGGGGTTTTGGGGTAAGAGCTCAAACCGTAGCAAACCAGGTGAGAATATACTTGGTGTGATACTTATGCAGGTGAGAGACTTCGTTAGACAGCGCTCTATACGGCTTACATAAGGCGCTCATTAAAAACAGACAGGCAGCCACGCAGTGACAAAGTACGGGAGAGTGAGAGATAAGGTCACGCGCGCGATAAGATGTGAACAGCCAGGGGCGCGTTATCATCAGCTAGGGGTGTCACGCGCTCGAGCCCTGGAGGGATTGAATTGTATATAAGCCCACGGTAAATCTAACAAGACAAACACTCTCTCTCTCTCGCTGCCGTTCAAAGCTCTTCACCGATACCTACACAACAAGATGGCGATGGCCAATGCCAACGAGGAAATCCTTCTGGCAGAACTCGAACAAGTAAGTGACGGAACGTACGCATTTGTTCGTCCACTGACACTAGTGACATGTGCTCTCTCCCCCGAATACGTATGTTATCCGGCGTGTAAAGTATGTAGTCGGAAAGTTCGTCTTGAAACAACGAAAGGAGGGCACCATAACGTCAGTATATGCCTGACCCACGGGCGTCAGAAGGGAACTGCCGTTTACAAGTATGCTATGGGTATGCTTTTCGCCGATTGCAGGGGTCACGAAGTGTGGGCAACAGGATTTGATCAGCTAGTCCAGGGGGTCGTGGGGGGAAT